>CATNWG010000018.1:0-48710 GCA_951329385.1 Polia nebulosa | reverse complement strand
GGGGGCGTGGTGAGCGCTCTGTTCCCCTCGCGAGGGGAACATACTCCTCCGCCTATGGCTCCGTCTCCTGCGGTATCTGACGCGGACCAGGACGACGACGACGACGATGCTCCCGAGGTGACCGAGGTAGAGCTGAGAGCGGCGGTGCGTAGGCTGAATGCCAAAAACACCGCCCCAGGACCCGATGGCTTTCATGGGAAAGCCTGGGTCCTGGCCTTGCAAGAGGCTCTCGGGCCTCGACTCAGAACTTTTAAGCGCATGCTTAGAGAGGGGCCAGTTTCCACGTCGGTGGAAGACGGGGAAGCTGGTCCTGATCAAGAAGGCGGGGCGCCCTGCGGACTCTCCGTCCGCTTACCGGCCCATTGTGCTGCTCGACGAGGTGGGCAAGCTCTTTGAAAGAGTAATTGCAGACCGCCTCGTCGGGCAGTTGGTGCGGGTGGGGCCGGACCTGGCGGAGAGCCAGTACGGCTTCCGCAGGGGGCGCTCCACGGTGGACGCAGTCATGCGCGTAAGAGCCCTCACGACGGGGGATGCAGTGGCCCGGGGTAGGGTCGTCTTGGCGGTGTCTCTGGACATCGCCAATGCCTTCAACACCCTGCCCTGGAGTTGTATAGTGGAGGCACTCCGGTATCACCGGGTGCCGCCCTACCTCCGTCGCGTAGTCGAGGCGTATCTGACGGACAGAGCCGTCATCTACCCCGGTCCTCAGGGAGTATGGAACCGGCGAGAGATGTCGTGCGGTGTTCCACAGGGATCGGTCCTGGGGCCGCCCCTGTGGAACATCGGGTACGACTGGGTGCTGCGCGCCGACCTCCCCGCTGGCGTCAGCGTAGTGTGCTACGCTGACGACACGCTGGTCTTAGCGCAGGGGAGGTCGCACGAGGCGGCGGCCGAACTTATGACACGCGGGGTTGCGACAGTCATAGAGAGGATCCGGCAACTGGGACTCGAGGTGGCATTGCACAAGTCCGAGGCCATGTGTTTTCATGGTCGTCGGAACGCGCCACCTGCGGGTTCCCAGATCACGGTAGGAGGGGTTCGCATCGGCGTCGAGGGTACGATGAAGTACCTGGGACTCGTCCTCGACAGCCGGTGGAACTTCGTCGAACATTTTCGACGTTTGGCTCCCAGATTGGACAGGGCCGGGGCCGCCTTGAAGCGGCTCCTACCCAATCTGAGGGGGCCAAACGCCTCCTGCCGGAGGCTCTACGCGGGGATCGTGCGGTCCATGGCCCTCTACGGGGCACCGGTGTGGGCGCGTTCGTTGAGGCAGCGATCAGCTCGCCTGATGAACGCGTCCCAGAGGGTCATGGCGATCCGTATCATCCGCGGATACCGCACGATCTCCCGTGAGGCGGCGAGCCTCCTTGCCGGACTGTCACCGTGGGATCTGGAGGCAAAAATCCTCGCGCACCTGTACGAGTGGCGCGAGGAGGCCAAACGCCGGGGCGAAACTCCGCTGCCGCGACAACTCGCGGCTCGGCGGACCGAGCTCCGGCAGGATCTCATGGTGACATGGAGAGAGCGACTGTTGCAACCCAGCGCTGGGCACGCCACCATCGAGGCGGTAGAAAGAGGGGCACTCTTTGAGGAGTGGCTGGAGAGGCGTCACGGCGCCCTCACCTTCCGCCTGACGCAGGTGCTCACCGGACACGGCTGTTTCGGGAGGTACCTGTGTCGGATCAAGGCGGAGGAGACCCCTGAGTGTTTCCACTGCGAGGATCGCCCAGAGGACACGGTGGAGCATACGGTGGAGGTTTGCCCCGCTTGGGCAGAACACCGCCGTGTCCTCGTGGATGCGATAGGCGACAGCGACCTCTCGCGCCGTGCCCTGGTTCAGGCCATGGTACGGAGCGAGAGGGAATGGGAGGCCGTCTCCTCCTTCTGCGAAGCAGTAATGCTCGCGAAGAGGGAGGCGGCACACGTTAGGGAGGCTCAGCGACAGCCGAGTCGCCCTAGCGCCCCCAGCCGCGACCGCCGCAGGAGACGCCAGGGGCCGCGAGACGATCTCCGGCCACCGTAGACCCGGGCCTGCGGACGGCGAGTAGTGGGTAACTCGCCGCCCGATCAGCACCAGGCCCGAGAGTCGACGGCGCGTAGTGTTCCACGCGCGCCTCAAAGAGTTGTCAGCAAAGTGTAGGGGCCTGCCAAGGCCGGTGCCTGCCCGGGGGTGGAGGATAAATTCGAAAGAGTTACCTCGCCCCCGGGCACTCGAGGCAGGGAGGAACAGGGGTGGGTTTTAGTCAGTAAGAGTCTGACACACCCTTCCGCTCCACCCTAGAGCGGAAGAAGTCATAGGATGATTTCCCAACCCACAAAAAAAAAAAAAAAAAAAAACCTAACCAAACCATCGATATTTCTGCCTCCAGGAGAGCTTTTTTTACCTAGTTTTTTGCATATTAATTATAATACAGGCTAGCTCCTGCTATCCCGACTATAAAAATTGACATCGCAGCTTTATATTGAAAAACTGGTTTTTGGCCCACTGTGCAAAATTTTTGTTCCGTTGAAATTTTTATTCCAGTTCATTTAGTTAACCCGCGCGGAGACGCATCTTTTGACACCCGACACGTGAACCTAGCTCTCACGAAACGTCAAAAAATTGCTTTTTTTTTACGTTTCGTAAGAGCTTGCTAATCTAACCTAACCTAACCTAACCAAACCATCGATATTTCTGCCTCCAGGAGAGCCTTTTTTTACCTAGTTTTTTGCATATTAATTATAATACAGGCTAGCTCCTGCTATCCCGACTATAAAAATTGACATCGCAGCTTTATATTAAAAAACTGGTTTTTGGCCCACTGTGCAAAATTTTTGTTCCGTTGAAATTTTTGTTCCAGTTCATTTAGTTAACCCGCGCGGAGACGCATCTTTTGACACCCCACACGTGAGCCTAGCTCTCACGAAACGTCAAAAAATTGCTTTTTTTTTACGTTTCGTAAGAGCTTGCTAATCTAACCTAACCTAACTAACCTAACCTAACCTAACCAAACCATCGATATTTCTGCCTCCAGGAGAGCTTTTTTACCTAGTTTTTTGCATATTAATTATAATACAGGCTAGCTCCTGCTATCCCGACTATAAAAATTGACATCGCAGCTTTATATTAAAAAACTGGTTTTTGGCCCACTGTGCAAAATTTTTGTTCCGTTGAAATTTTTATTCCAGTTCATTTAGTTAACCCGCGCGGAGACGCATCTTTTGACACCCCACACGTGAGCCTAGCTCTCACGAAACGTCAAAAAATTGCTTTTTTTTTACGTTTCGTAAGAGCTTGCTAATCTAACCTAACCTAACTAACCTAACCTTTTTTTTTTTTGTTGCCGGGGTGGAAAATCCTCATGGATGTAATTCGCTCGGGGCGGGCGAAGGGGTCTGTCAGACTCTTACTGACTAAAAACCACCCCGGTGTTCCGTCCCACACTTAGACCGGGGATCGTGAGAGCTAGTACGACTTCCATGATCCCCGGCTGGTGCCGGCCCGCCTATGCGGGCCACCTCTGGTCCGCGGGGAGAGTGAGGTGTCCTCCCCCCGCGACGTCTAATAGGGGCGCACGCGGAACACTACGCGCAGCCGCCTCGGGTCCTGCTGGATGGGGGGCGGCGGACGACCCCGAGTCCACCGGCCCTCCGGACCCATTTAGGGGGGCTGGAAGAGGGCGTTGTCCGCCCTCCGCCGACGCCCGGTACGCCTGCTGCGGATCGGGAGAGTGGCCACGGCCTCCCTCTCCCTCTCCGCAGCCTCTTTCTGTGAAATTACGGCTTCACAGAAGGAGATCACTGCATCCCACGACTCGGCGCTCCCGACCATTGAACGTGCAACGGCCGGCAGCGACAGGTCGGGGCCCACTTCGGATACGAGGGCACAGCGCTGCTCCTCCCATGCGGCACACTCTGCCAGTGTGTGCAGCGCCGTGTCCTCCCAACAGTCGGTGCAGTGATGGCACCGAGCGTCCGGCTCCCTGTTTATGCGATACAGGTACTTCCCGAAGCAGCCATGCCCCGAGAGCACCTGCGTCGCCCGAAACGACAGGGAGCCGTGCTTCCTTCCGAGCCATTCGTCGAGCACTGGTCGGATCGCGTCGACGGTAGCAAGGCCGGCGGTAGGGCGCGAAAGCCTATCCCGCCATTCCGCCACCATGACTTCGCGGAGCTGTGACCGACGCAACTCGATCTCGCGCTGCATCGGTTCACCGCCCCGCGTCCGCACCTCCTCGCGCCACCGGTACAGCGAGGCGAGGACTCTCGCCTCCAAGTCCCAAGGCGGAGATCCGGCCAGTGCACAACCCGCCTCGTAGGAGATCGTGCGATATCCCCTAATAGCCCTGACGGCCATCGCCCTCTGCGGTCTTCGCAATATCGCGATGCTGCCGGCCGTCAGGTCAGAAGCCCAAACCGGGGCCCCATACAAGGCCATGGATCGCACGATCCCTAAGAACAACAGCCTACAGGCGGTGCTCGGGCCCCCTAAATTGGGAAGCAGCGTTGCGAGCGCGCCCGCGGCGCCCATCAACCTGGGCGTCAACCGTCGAAAGTGGGGGCCAAAATCCCACCGGCTGTCGAGCACCAATCCTAAGTACTTCATGGTCGACTCGACAGCGATTTGGACACCCCCGACCACAATGTGTGATCCCGGCGGCGGCGCCCGTCGGGGGCCGTGAAAGACCATGGCCTCCGACTTGTTGAGAGCCACCTCCAGCCCCAGGCGTCGAATGCGACCCACCACCTGTGAGACCGCAGCCGTCGCCAGCAACGCTGCCTCCCTGTACGAGCTCCCCCGGGCCGTGACCAGTGTGTCGTCTGCGTAGCACGTCAGGTCCACTCCCGGTTGGAGCTCGTCCCATAAGCCCCAACGATGCGGCGGAGGTAGCGGGGCACCCTGTGGTACCTTAGTGCCTCCCGAATACAACTCCAGGGCAGGGTGTTGAAGGCGTTGGATATGTCCAAGGACACCGCCAGCATCACCCCACCCCGGGAAACCGCTTCCTCCGCCAGGACTCTCACCCGCATTTTGGCGTTAATTGTGGAGCGCCCATGCCGAAATCCGAACTGACTGTCGTCCAGATCCGGCCCCTCTCTGTACAAGTGGCTGACTAGGCGGGCAGCAATTATCCGCTCAAAAAGCTTACCCACCTCGTCTAGCAGCACTATGGGCCGGTATGCGGACGGCGAGTCTGCTGGGCGCCCCGCTTTCTTGAGCAGGACCAGACGACCTGTCTTCCACTGAGTTGGAAAGTGGCCCTGCTCAAGGCAAGCTGAGTAGAGTCCTCTCAGCTGGGGCTCTAGCTCCTTCAGAGCGAGGACGAGCGCGCGGCCCGGAACTCCATCGGGTCCCGGGGCCACGGTTTTGGCCCGGAGCCGCATCACGGCCGTCCTCAACTCTGGTTGTATCACCTCAGGGACGCTCTCCTCGTCCTCAGACTCTGTGGTTGTGGGCAAAGCCATCGGCGGCGGCACGTGCTCTTCTCTATCAGGGAAGAGAGCAGCGACCACTCCCTCCAGCAACTGAGGCTCGAGGCTCTCAGTGAGTGGGGGCGCCCAGGCACGAAGTTTCCCTCGGACCGCACGATAAGGACGCCCCCATGGATTTCCATCTAAGGTCGCCAACATCTCTTCCCTGAATCGAGTCTTCGACTCGCCGATGGCCAGCCACAGAGCCTTCTTCGCCGCGCGGTACACCTCATACCGCGCAGCTTCTTCTTCCGGAACCCGACGCCGTCTCCTCCGGTATCGGGTGTACTGGCGCCTGACCTCCACGCAGGTCCTGCGCATCTGCGCGATTTCGGCGGTCCACCAGTACAACCGGCGCCTTGTGGGCTGAGTGCGGACGCGGGGCATGGACGCGTCGCAAATTTGCGTCATCGCCCCGCGGAACCACTGCGCCTCCTCTTCGACGTCGACGGGTTCGTTCGTCATTGACTCCCGGACCCAGGCCTGGATCATTGCGGCTTCCTCGAGAAGCTCCCTGTCGATCTGTTTAATCGACCAGCGAGGACTGTCCGTTTGCGGGGCCGATGGTCGGCCGCCGCCCGCGGTCTGGGTAGAGACGTTGAAACGGATGTACCGATGATCTGACAACGTCTCCACCTCCACGGCGACTCGCCAGTCGTGGACACGGCCTGCAACAGCGGAGCTAGCGAATGAGACGTCCACTACAGACCCGCCCCGCTGCCGCACGCACGTGTACTCCGAGCCCCGATTCAAGACGGTCAGGCCGGTCGTAACCGCCCACTCCTCCAAAACCTCGCCCCTATGATCGGTGATCGGGGATCCCCACACCGCAGACTTGCCGTTCAGATCCCCGAGCAACAGCACCGGGCGAGGGTGGAACCGGCCTAATCTAACCTAACTTAACTAACCTAACCTAACCTAACCAAACCATCGATATTTCTGCCTCCAGGAGAGCTTTTTTTACCTAGTTTTTTGCATATTAATTATAATACAGGCTAGCTCCTGCTATCCCGACTATAAAAATTGACATCGTAGCTTTATATTAAAAAACTGGTTTTTGGCCCACTGTGCAAAATTTTTGTTCCGTTGAAATTTTTATTCCAGTTCATTTAGTTAACCCGCGCGGAGACGCATCTTTTGACACCCCACACGTGAGCCTAGCTCTCACGAAACGTCAAAAAATTGCTTTTTTTTTTACGTTTCGTAAGAGCTTGCTAATCTAACCTAACTTAACTAACCTAACCTAACCTAACCAAACCATCGATATTTCTGCCTCCAGGAGAGCTTTTTTTACCTAGTTTTTTGCATATTAATTATAATACAGGCTAGCTCCTGCTATCCCGACTATAAAAATTGACATCGTAGCTTTATATTAAAAAACTGGTTTTTGGCCCACTGTGCAAAATTTTTGTTCCGTTGAAATTTTTATTCCAGTTCATTTAGTTAACCCGCGCGGAGACGCATCTTTTGACACCCCACACGTGAGCCTAGCTCTCACGAAACGTCAAAAAATTGCTTTTTTTTTACGTTTCGTAAGAGCTTGCTAATCTAACCTAACCTAACTAACCTAACCTAACCTAACCAAACCATCGATATTTCTGCCTCCAGGAGAGCTTTTTTTACCTAGTTTTTGGCATATTAATTATAATACAGGCTAGCTCCTGCTATCCCGACTATAAAAATTGACATCGCAGCTTTATATTAAAAAACTGGTTTTTGGCCCACTGTGCAAAATTTTTGTTCCGTTGAAATTTTTATTCCAGTTCATTTAGTTAATCCGCGCGGAGACGCATCTTTTGACACCTCACACGTGAGCCTAGCTCTCACGAAACGTCAAAAAATTGCTTTTTTTTTACGTTTCGTAAGAGCTTGCTAATCTAACCTAACCTAACTAACCTAACCTAACCTAACCAAACCATCGATATTTCTGCCTCCAGGAGAGCTTTTTTTACCTAGTTTTTTGCATATTAATTATAATACAGGCTAGCTCCTGCTATCCCGACTATAAAAATTGACATCGCAGCTTTATATTAAAAAACAGGTTTTTGGCCCACTGTGCAAAATTTTTGTTCCGTTGAAATTTTTATTCCAGTTCATTTAGTTAACCCGCGCGGAGACGCATCTTTTGACATCCCACACGTGAGCCTAGCTCTCACCAAACGTCAAAAAATTGCTTTTTTTTTACGTTTCGTAAGAGCTTGCTAATCTAACCTAACCTAACCAAACCATCGATATTTCTGCCTCCAGGAGAGCTTTTTTACCTAGTTTTTTGCATATTAATTATAATACAGGCTAGCTCCTGCTATCCCGACTATAAAAATTGACATCGCAGCTTTATATTAAAAAACTGGTTTTTGGCCCACTGTGCAAAATTTTTGTTCCGTTGAAATTTTTATTCCAGTTCATTTAGTTAACCCGCGCGGAGACGCATCTTTTGACACCCCACACGTGAGCCTAGCTCTCACGAAACGTCAAAAAATTGCTTTTTTTTTACGTTTCGTAAGAGCTTGCTAATCTAACCTAACCTAACTAACCTAACCTATCCTAACCAAACCATCGATATTTCTGCCTCCAGGAGAGCTTTTTTTACCTATTTTTTTGCATATTAATTATAATACAGGCTAGCTCCTGCTATCCCGACTATAAAAATTGACATCGCAGCTTTATATTAAAAAACTGGTTTTTGGCCCACTGTGCAAAATTTTTGTTCCGTTGAAATTTTTATTCCAGTTCATTTAGTTAACCCGCGCGGAGACGCATCTTTTGACACCCCACACGTGAGCCTAGCTCTCACGAAACGTCAAAAAATTGCTTTTTTTTACGTTTCGTAAGAGCTTGCTAATCTAACCTAACCTAACTAACCTAACCTAACCTAACCAAACCATCGATATTTCTGCCTCCAGGAGAGCTTTTTTTACCTAGTTTTTGCATATTAATTATAATACAGGCTAGCTCCTGCTATCCCGACTATAAAAATTGACATCGCAGCTTTATATTGAAAAACTGGTTTTTGGCCCACTGTGCAAAATTTTTGTTCCGTTGAAATTTTTATTCCAGTTCATTTAGTTAACCCGCGCGGAGACGCATCTTTTGACACCCCACACGTGAGCCTAGCTCTCACGAAACGTCAAAAAATTGCTTTTTTTTTACGTTTCGTGAGAGCTTGCTAATCTAACCTAACTTAACTAACCTAACCTAACCTAACCAAACCATCGATATTTCTGCCTCCAGGAGAGCTTTTTTTACCTAGTTTTTTGCATATTAATTATAATACAGGCTAGCTCCTGCTATCCCGACTATAAAAATTGAGATCGTAGCTTTATATTAAAAAACTGGTTTTTGGCCCACTGTGCAAAATTTTTGTTCCGTTGAAATTTTTATTCCAGTTCATTTAGTTAACCCGCGCGGAGACGCATCTTTTGACACCCCACACGTGAGCCTAGCTCTCACGAAACGTCAAAAAATTGCTTTTTTTTTACGTTTCGTAAGAGCTTGCTAATCTAACCTAACCTAACTAACCTAACCTAACCTAACCAAACCATCGATATTTCTGCCTCCAGGAGAGCTTTTTTTACCTAGTTTTTGGCATATTAATTATAATACAGGCTAGCTCCTGCTATCCCGACTATAAAAATTGACATCGCAGCTTTATATTAAAAAACTGGTTTTTGGCCCACTGTGCAAAATTTTTAATCCGTTGAAATTTTTATTCCAGTTCATTTAGTTAACCCGCGCGGAGACGCATCTTTTGACACCTCACACGTGAGCCTAGCTCTCACGAAACGTCAAAAAATTGCTTTTTTTTTTACGTTTCGTAAGAGCTTGCTAATCTAACCTAACCTAACTAACCTAACCTAACCTAACCAAACCATCGATATTTCTGCCTCCAGGAGAGCTTTTTTTACCTAGTTTCTTGCATATTAATTATAATACAGGCTAGCTCCTGCTATCCCGACTATAAAAATTGACATCGCAGCTTTATATTAAAAAACAGGTTTTTGGCCCACTGTGCAAAATTTTTGTTCCGTTGAAATTTTTATTCCAGTTCATTTAGTTAACCCGCGCGGAGACGCATCTTTTGACATCCCACACGTGAGCCTAGCTCTCACCAAACGTCAAAAAATTGCTTTTTTTTACGTTTCGTAAGAGCTTGCTAATCTAACCTAACCTAACCTAACCAAACCATCGATATTTCTGCCTCCAGGAGAGCTTTTTTTACCTAGTTTTTTGCATATTAATTATAATACAGGCTAGCTCCTGCTATCCCGACTATAAAAATTGACATCGCAGCTTTATATTAAAAAACTGGTTTTTGGCCCACTGTGCAAAATTTTTGTTCCGTTGAAATTTTTATTCCAGTTCATTTAGTTAACCCGCGCGGAGACGCATCTTTTGACACCCCACACGTGAGCCTAGCTCTCACGAAACGTCAAAAAATTGCTTTTTTTTTACGTTTCGTAAGAGCTTGCTAATCTAACCTAACCTAACTAACCTAACCTAACCTAACCAAACCATCGATATTTCTGCCTCCAGGAGAGCTTTTTTTACCTAGTTTTTTGCATATTAATTATAATACAGGCTAGCTCCTGCTATCCCGACTATAAAAATTGACATCGCAGCTTTATATTAAAAAACTGGTTTTTGGCCCACTGTGCAAAATTTTTGTTCCGTTGAAATTTTTATTCCAGTTCATTTAGTTAACCCGCGCGGAGACGCATCTTTTGACACCCGACACGTGAGCCTAGCTCTCACGAAACGTCAAAAAATTGCTTTTTTTTTACGTTTCGTAAGAGCTTGCTAATCTAACCTAACCTAACCTAACCAAACCATCGATATTTCTGCCTCCAGGAGAGCTTTTTTTACCTAGTTTTTTGCATATTAATTATAATACAGGCTAGCTCCTGCTATCCCGACTATAAAAATTGACATCGCAGCTTTATATTAAAAAACTGGTTTTTGGCCCACTGTGCAAAATGTTTGTTCCGTTGAAATTTTTATTCCAGTTCATTTAGTTAACCCGCGCGGAGACGCATCTTTTGACACCCCACACGTGAGCCTAGCTCTCACGAAACGTCAAAAAATTGCTTTTTTTTTACGTTTCGTAAGAGCTTGCTAATCTAACCTAACCTAACTAACCTAACCAAACCATCGATATTTCTGCCTCCAGGAGAGCTTTTTTTACCTAGTTTTTTGCATATTGATTATAATACAGGCTAGCTCCTGCTATCCCGACTATAAAAATTGACATCGTAGCTTTATATTAAAAAACTGGTTTTTGGCCCACTGTGCAAAATTTTTGTTCCGTTGAAATTTTTATTCCAGTTCATTTAGTTAACCCGCGCGGAGACGCATCTTTTGACACCCCACACGTGAGCCTAGCTCTCACGAAACGTCAAAAAATTGCTTTTTTTTTACGTTTCGTAAGAGCTTGCTAATCTAACCTAACCTAACTAACCTAACCTAACCTAACCAAACCATCGATATTTCTGCCTCCAGGAGAGCTTTTTTTACCTAGTTTTTTGCATATTAATTATAATACAGGCTAGCTCCTGCTATCCCGACTATAAAAATTGACATCGCAGCTTTACATTAAAAAACTGGTTTTTGGCCCACTGTGCAAAATTTTTGTTCCGTTGAAATTTTTATTCCAGTTCATTTAGTTAACCCGCGCGGAGACGCATCTTTTGACACCCCACACGTGAGCTTAGCTTTCACGAAACGTCAAAAAATTACTTTTTTTTTACGTTTCTTAAGAGCTTGCTAATCTAACCTAACCTAACCTAACCAAACCATCGATATTTCTGCCTCCAGGAGAGCTTTTTTTACCTAGTTTTTTGCATATTAATTATAATACAGGCTAGCTCCTGCTATCCCGACTATAAAAATTGACATCGCAGCTTTATATTAAAAAACTGGTTTTTGGCCCACTGTGCAAAATTTTTGTTCCGTTGAAATTTTTATTCCAGTTCACTTAGTTAACCCGCGCGGAGACGCATCTTTTGACACCCGACACGTGAGCCTAGCTCTCACGAAACGTCAAAAAATTGCTTTTTTTTTACGTTTCGTAAGAGCTTGCTAATCTAACCTAACTAACCTAACCTAACCTAACCAAACCATCGATATTTCTGCCTCCAGGAGAGCTTTTTTTACCTAGTTTTTTGCATATTAATTATAATACAGGCTAGCTCCTGCTATCCCGACTATAAAAATTGACATCGCAGCTTTATATTAAAAAACTGGTTTTTGGCCCACTGTGCAAAATTTTTGTTCCGTTGAAATTTTTATTCCAGTTCATTTAGTTAACCCGCGCGGAGACGCATCTTTTGACACCCCACACGTGAGCCTAGCTCTCACGAAACGTCAAAAAATTGCTTTTTTTTTACGTTTCGTAAGAGCTTGCTAATCTAACCTAACCTAACTAACCTAACCTAACCAAACCATCGATATTTCTGCCTCCAGGAGAGCTTTTTTTACCTAGTTTTTTGCATATTAATTATAATACAGGCTAGCTCCTGCTATCCCGACTATAAAAATTGACATCGCAGCTTTATATTAAAAAACTGGTTTTTGGCCCACTGTGCAAAATTTTTGTTCCGTTGAAATTTTTATTCCAGTTCATTTAGTTAACCCGCGCGGAGACGCATCTTTTGACACCCCACACGTGAGCCTAGCTCTCACGAAACGTCAAAAAATTGCTTTTTTTTTACGTTTCGTAAGAGCTTGCTAATCTAACCTAACCTAACTAACCTAACCTAACCTAACCAAACCATCGATATTTCTGCCTCCAGGAGAGCTTTTTTTACCTAGTTTTTTGCATATTAATTATAATACAGGCTAGCTCCTGCTATCCCGACTATAAAAATTGACATCGCAGCTTTATATTAAAAAACTGGTTTTTGGCCCACTGTCCAAAATTTTTGTTCCGTTGAAATTTTTATTCCAGTTCATTTAGTTAACCCGCGCGGAGACGCATCTTTTGACACCCCACACGTGAGCCTAGCTCTCACGAAACGTCAAAAAATTGCTTTTTTTTTACGTTTCGTAAGAGCTTGCTAATCTAACCTAACCTAACTAACCTAACCAAACCTAACCAAACCATCGATATTTCTGCCTCCAGGAGAGCTTTTTTTACCTAGTTTTTTGCATATTAATTATAATACAGGCTAGCTCCTGCTATCCCGACTATAAAAATTGACATCGCAGCTTTATATTAAAAAACTGGTTTTTGGCCCACTGTGCAAAATTTTTGTTTCGTTGAAATTTTTATTCCAGTTCATTTAGTTAACCCGCGCGGAGACGCATCTTTTGACACCCGACACGTGAGCCTAGCTCTCACGAAACGTCAAAAAATTGCTTTTTTTTACGTTTCGTAAGAGCTTGCTAATCTAACCTAACCTAACCTAACCAAACCATCGATATTTCTGCCTCCAGGAGAGCTTTTTTTACCTAGTTTTTTGCATATTAATTATAATACAGGCTAGCTCCTGCTATCCCGACTATAAAAATTGACATCGCAGCTTTATATTAAAAAACTGGTTTTTGGCCCACTGTGCAAAATTTTTGTTCCGTTGAAATTTTTATTCCAGTTCATTTAGTTAACCCGCGTGGAGACGCATCTTTTGACACCCCACACGTGAGCCTAGCTCTCACGAAACGTCAAAAAATTGCTTTTTTTTTACGTTTCGTAAGAGCTTGCTAATCTAACCTAACATAACTAACCTAACCCAA
Source organism: Polia nebulosa (assembly GCA_951329385.1). NCBI lineage: Eukaryota > Metazoa > Arthropoda > Insecta > Lepidoptera > Noctuidae > Polia > Polia nebulosa. The sequence goes on along the minus strand of CATNWG010000018.1, from coordinate 35,531 downwards.
CCTAACCAAACCATCGATATTTCTGCCTCCAGGAGAGCTTTTTTTACCTAGTTTTTTGCATATTAATTATAATACAGGCTAGCTCCTGCTATCCCGACTATAAAAATTGACATCGCAGCTTTATATTAAAAAACTGGTTTTTGGCCCACTGTGCAAAATTTTTGTTCCGTTGAAATTTTTATTCCAGTTCATTTAGTTAACCCGCGCGGAGACGCATCTTTTGACACCCGACACGTGAGCCTAGCTCTCACGAAACGTCAAAAAATTGCTTTTTTTTTACTTTTCGTAAGAGCTTGCTAATCTAACCTAACTAACCTAACCTAACCTAACCAAACCATCGATATTTCTGCCTCCAGGAGAGCTTTTTTTACCTAGTTTTTTGCATATTAATTATAATACAGGCTAGCTCCTGCTATCCCGACTATAAAAATTGACATCGCAGCTTTATATTAAAAAACTGGTTTTTGGCCCACTGTGCAAAATTTTTGTTCCGTTGAAATTTTTATTCCAGTTCATTTAGTTAACCCGCGCGGAGACGCATCTTTTGACACCCCACACGTGAGCCTAGCTCTCACGAAACGTCAAAAAATTGCTTTTTTTTTACGTTTCGTAAGAGCTTGCTAATCTAACCTAACCTAACTAACCTAACCTAACCTAACCAAACCATCGATATTTCTGCCTCCAGGAGAGCTTTTTTTACCTAGTTTTTTGCATATTAATTATAATACAGGCTAGCTCCTGCTATCCCGACTATAAAAATTGACATCGCAGCTTTACATTAAAAAACTGGTTTTTTACCCACTGTGCAAAATTTTTGTTCCGTTGAAATTTTTATTCCAGTTCATTTAGTTAACCCGCGCGGAGACGCATCTTTTGACACCCCACACGTGAGCCTAGCTCTCACGAAACGTCAAAAAATTGCTTTTTTTTTACGTTTCGTAAGAGCTTGCTAAACTAACCTAACCTAACTAACCTAACCTAACCTAACCAAACCATCGATATTTCTGCCTCCAGGAGAGCTTTTTTTACCTAGTTTTTTTGCATATTAATTATAATACAGGCTAGCTCCTGCTATCCCGACTATAAAAATTGACATCGCAGCTTTATATTAAAAAACTGGTTTTTGGCCCACTGTGCAAAATTTTTGTTCCGTTGAAATTTTTATTCCAGTTCATTTAGTTAACCCGCGCGGAGACGCATCTTTTGACACCCGACACGTGAGCCTAGCTCTCACGAAACGTCAAAAAATTGCTTTTTTTTTACTTTTCGTAAGAGCTTGCTAATCTAACCTAACTAACCTAACCTAACCTAACCAAACCATCGATATTTCTGCCTCCAGGAGAGCTTTTTTTACCTAGTTTTTTGCATATTAATTATAATACAGGCTAGCTCCTGCTATCCCGACTATAAAAATTGACATCGCAGCTTTATATTAAAAAACTGGTTTTTGGCCCACTGTGCAAAATTTTTGTTCCGTTGAAATTTTTATTCCAGTTCATTTAGTTAACCCGCGCGGAGACGCATCTTTTGACACCCCACACGTGAGCCTAGCTCTCACGAAACGTCAAAAAATTGCTTTTTTTTTACGTTTCGTAAGAGCTTGCTAATCTAACCTAACCTAACTAACCTAACCTAACCAAACCATCGATATTTCTGCCTCCAGGAGAGCTTTTTTTACCTAGTTTTTTGCATATTAATTATAATACAGGCTAGCTCCTGCTATCCCGACTATAAAAATTGACATCGCAGCTTTATATTAAAAAACTGGTTTTTGGCCCACTGTGCAAAATTTTTGTTCCGTTGAAATTTTTATTCCAGTTCATTTAGTTAACCCGCGCGGAGACGCATCTTTTGACACCCCACACGTGAGCCTAGCTCTCACGAAACGTCAAAAAATTGCTTTTTTTTTACGTTTCGTAAGAGCTTGCTAATCTAACCTAACCTAACTAACCTAACCTAACCTAACCAAACCATCGATATTTCTGCCTCCAGGAGAGCTTTTTTTACCTAGTTTTTTGCATATTAATTATAATACAGGCTAGCTCCTGCTATCCCGACTATAAAAATTGACATCGCAGCTTTACATTAAAAAACTGGTTTTTTACCCACTGTGCAAAATTTTTGTTCCGTTGAAATTTTTATTCCAGTTCATTTAGTTAACCCGCGCGGAGACGCATCTTTTGACACCCCACACGTGAGCCTAGCTCTCACGAAACGTCAAAAAATTGCTTTTTTTTTACGTTTCGTAAGAGCTTGCTAAACTAACCTAACCTAACTAACCTAACCTAACCTAACCAAACCATCGATATTTCTGCCTCCAGGAGAGCTTTTTTTACCTAGTTTTTTGCATATTAATTATAATACAGGCTAGCTCCTGCTATCCCGACTATAAAAATTGACATCGCAGCTTTATATTAAAAAACTGGTTTTTGGCCCACTGTGCAAAATTTTTGTTCCGTTGAAATTTTTATTCCAGTTCATTTAGTTAACCCGCGCGGAGACGCATCTTTTGACACACCACACGTAAGCCTAGCTCTCACGAAACGTAAAACATGATTTTTTTTTACGTTTCGTAAGAGCTTGCTAATCTAACCTAACCTAACTAACCTAACCTAACCTAACCAGTCTGAGTCCAACCGTGCCCGAGAACACCACGTTTTCGCAGAGCTCCGCAGTAAAAAAAATTGTTTTAAGTGGTATTTTTTAAAGCTACCTAGTCGTGCTATACACGAAAAGAACCGTCTCAGTGACGCGCAAGTGATCGCGAAAACCCCGTGAGCCGGAAAACGCCGGGAAAAAGTTATTGGTGAAAAAGTGGAAAAGTGCAAACTTGTGAAAACTTCGGAGCCCTATAACTCCGGAGAACGATCGAGGACCCCAATTTTTTGTCACGCTATATTGCGAGGCACACGAAGAGGCATCCAGCGATATCAGGCGGAAAAAATTCTGACTGCGCATTCCTGAGAAAACGGCGGAAAACTGTGAACATAACCTCCAAACTGGACCACGTGTTTTCCAAACGGGGTGTCACCGGTAGCTGAAATTTTGAGAGCTGAAAGACAGAAGATAGACAAGACCAACGACGCTTCTGCGAAAATTTTATCTGCATCAGGTACCGAAAAATAAATATTTGAAGTTCCAGACTTCGGACCCCTGTCCTGGAAAATTTTCAGGCAGGACATATAGTTTTTCCAGTGAATCCTGTTGCGCGCTCGTGGAAAGAACAGACTTAGCCTAGTTTTATAATTTTAAGGTGTTTATTTTAGGAATAAATGCAGTTTTTGTAAATTTTTCTGTTTTTTCAGTAATTTAATACTGAAATTTATCAAATTTTTAAAATTTTTAGTGTCATCGTAAAGAACGTCTATTTATACAAATTTACATGTTTTTTCCAAATTTTTAGGTCTTAGGATAACAAAGATATAGATTTTTTAACGATTTTCCCAGTTTTAATGCAAACAAATAGTTTTAGGAGTTTTTTGACTGCAGGAGTGTTTGTAAAACACCTATTACGACTTGTATAAGCCCAAAGTTGCCCCCAATAGCTCCAAAAACAAAGAAGATCATCTTTTTACGCCATTTTGGTTTTTATGGTTATCTGCTTTAACAGTGGATATCTCCGGAGATATTGGGCGCAGAAAACCCGGATTTTCAGCTTTAGGAGCGGGGCACATTCGAGAAAATTTTAGTTATATTTTCAGGCGTTTTTCAGGCCTGAAATTTTTCAGCCCTGAAACCTGGGTGGCCGGGTAGGGGAGGTTACGCCGAGCACTACACTCGAGACCGCGTCTCTCTCCGACGAACGGGGGCGAAGTTACAGCCATTTTAATTTGGCTTTTGACAGTAGGGCGGCCATCTTGTTTTACTTTGCCCTAACGTAGCTTCGCACTCGGAGGTCGTAGCGAGCTGCCGTTTTCGCTTGGGTGTTCGGGGGGGCAACCTCTGTCCGATCCACTGATTTTCAGGCACTTCCGAGCTGAAAAATTTCAGAATCCTGAAAACTGGTTCACGCGACGGAGCGTGACGGGCCGAGCCTAGGGAGTCCAAGCGCGGGCGTTCTACGATCGTTGTAAGGGAAGTTATACCGGGTTGAAGATTGACTTTGACAGTTCTCGAACTGTCAAACCAATTTTCAGGCTCGGATAACTCCCGAACCAGGGGTCGTGGAAGGCTCGCGTTTTCTTCTGGGACACTGGTCGGCCATTCGCTATCGGTCTGGAGCCGTTTCAGGCTTTTTCAGGAGTTGGAAAATTTTCAGGCTGAAAACCATCCCAAGGGATAGGTCTGGTCGAGCCCAGCCTGGGAAGCCCAAGCACGGTGGTTTTCGGTCGAATGGTGCCGGAGAAAACCTCGACTAAACCATATTTCCTAAAAAACCGGGATAAAAACCCAGAAATTCAAACGTGGGTTTCTCCGGAACCCTTCGGAGTAGGTGTGCCGTGTTTGGGTTTATCTGGAAGGGCTTGAGGAGGTCTATCGGATTGAATGTAGAGATCGGCTCTACATAGAGTCGAAAAAATTTTTCAAGGATTTTCACTGGTATAGGGATAGGACTGACTCCTGGGACCTGAACGGCGACGGAACGTGGTCTGAAACTGGCATCTTCAGGACCACAAGTTTCCGAGTGTCTCTGGGTTGTGTTTGGGTGGTTATATTTTAATTAGTTTTAGTATTTTCTCTATCCCTCTTCTCTACACCATCTTTTAGTAGTATAATTTTGACAATTTTTATTTTTATCGTTTTATATTGATATCTTTTACACGTTGTCAACTTGACAAGAGAAATTTTTCTTAGTTTTACTGACGCAGCACCCGCGAGTATTAACAATGTTCGGAATGAGAACTCCGGCCAAAGAAGCCTCATTATCCCGTGGATCTCCCAGTGATGACGAGAGGGCTGGTCCCTCGACGGCAACGACGCAATCCTCCAAAGTGAGGAGAAGCATAGGGGAATGGGAGGCATCCAAATTAGCTCGAAAGTCTAACTCGCCACAAAAAATCGCGCCATCAGCGCAGACGAAGCCGAAGTTGGGCCTTGTCACTACGGAAAATAAACCACGCAGGGTATCCGCAGAGATGCAAGTCGGTCCTTTGAAGCAAAAGAGAGATTACCCGGACAGAGTAGCGGAGGCAAGAGCCTGTATTAAAAAGGCAAAAACTGCTCTGGGCGAATCCCGGAATCTAAGGGCAGACATCAAAGCGGATGTCACTGCGGCGGTGGAACGCTTGTTCCAGCTCGTAAAAGAAGCTGAGATTGCAAAGGTGACACCAGAAACGTTGGGAAAAAGCATAGACGAGGATAAGGCAAAGGTCGGAGAAAAAGAGGATGAGTTAGGGAACATCGGCTGGTTGCGCTCCGCATTAAAAGAGCAGTCTCTTGTAGTGAAGGAGGGCAACCATATGATTAGGCAGATACAGGTCGCATTACGGGAGCAGAAGGAGAAGCAGGAGTCACGGGGCAGCGGAGGGCACAATGACGTAGTTATCCTTGAGGAGATTAGGGCGCTCAAGGAGACCAACAAGGAAATGGGTAAAATGATCTCCGAAATAAAGGAGAGAGCCCCCACTTATGCGGAGGCACTGACAACACCCAAAAACATCTGGGTCCATAAACCTAAACACTCCGTCATTGTGTCATCCGATGTCACGCTAGATACAAGTTCGGAGGTAGTGGGAAGAGTAAAAGAGGCGTTGGACGCGAAAAAGAGTGGCCTGCAGATAGAGAGAGTCCGAAAAGTTAGAGACAAGAGGGTCATCTTGAGCTTCAACAACAGAGAAGAGATGATTAAAACTACATCTCAGCTCAAGAGAGACAAGCACCTAAAAGTGGAAGAAGCACAAAACCGAAACCCACTGGTAATCATCAAGGACCTCTTGTCTTATAACAGCGACGAGGACATACTGTCTGCATTAAAGGCCCAAAACCGTCGCTTGTTAGAGGGCCTGACAGCCGAGGAGGCGACTGCCACAGTGAGGTACCGGAGGAGGGCACGGAACTCATTAGAGAACCATGTCATCCTGGAGGTGACACCAAAGTTGTGGCATAGGCTCACGGAGGCTGGCAGGGTCTTCATCGACCTGCAATGTGTCAGGGTGCAAGACCAATCACCCCTTATACAGTGCACGAAGTGCTTGGCATATGGCCATGGCCGAAAGCTGTGCACAGAGTCGGTAGACTTGTGCAACTATTGCGGTGGGCCACATCTTAAGGCTGAATGTACGGAGCGAGTGACTGGTGACGGGCCGACGTGCAAGAACTGCGTCAAAGAAAAGCTCGATGGCGCAGGCCACACGGTATACAGTCAGCAATGTCCGTTGCGTAGGAAGTGGGATGCCTTGGCACGAGCCGCCATAGCTTATTGCTAAGGTGGTCCCCGGGAATACACGAACGGCGGCTGCTCATACATACGTTGTGGCACAGGCGAACCTCCAACGCAAGCAACTGGCGACTAACGAGCTTATGCTCGAGGCCAAAAAACGCAAAGTTGCCGTCGCACTGGTCCAGGAGCCGTATGTGGGAAGTATAAAGGCTATGAAGTCGTACGGCGGGGCTAGAATCTACCAGGACGCGGGCGGCAGCGGAGGCACTGTAAAGGCGGCGATAGTGGTGTTCGATCACGATATCGACGTTATACAGTGCCCAAAATTCACCACCAGTAACACCGTGGTGGTGAAGCTGCGAACGAATGAGTGGGAGATTCTCGCCGTCTCGTACTACTTTGAGCCTGACCTTCCCATCGGGCCATACTTGGACCACTTGACAAGAGCGATGAAAGAGTTAAAGCCCAGAAAGGCTATCGTTGGAGGGGATGCCAACGCCAAGAGTGTGTGGTGGGGTAGCGGCGTCATCGACGATAGAGGAGACGAGCTGGCTGGAATGATCGGAGAGCTGGATCTCCAGATACTCAACCGCGGGAACAAACCCACCTTCGATACCATAAGAGGAGGACGAAGGCTAACAAGCCACGTGGACGTCACCTTATGCACGGAGGACTTACTCGACCTAGTGGAGGAATGGACGATTGCTGAAGACCTGACGAGCTCGGACCACAGCGGCATAATGATAAAAATTAAACTAAAAAAAGGGAAGGGTATTAGCATACAAAGAACGACTAGGATTTACAACACCAAAAAAGCTAATTGGGAACTTTTTAATGCAAAAATGAACCAATTAAAAATAGAAAATAGAATAAATAAATTACAGATAGAGCAGATAAATAACAAAGAACATTTAGATGATTTAATTGAAAAATATACAAAAACAATAACCGAAGCCTGCAAAGAGGCAATACCTAGGAAAAAGCAAACCCAAACACTCACCTTGCCGTGGTGGTCCGATGAACTCGAGAGGATGAAGCACGAAGTCGCTACTAGGAAGAGGAGAATCCGGTGCGCGGCGCCCTCACGTAGAGAAGGTGTGGTTGCGTTGTATCTGGAAGAGAAAGCGAAATACGAGGCAGAAGTTAAAAAGCGATCCACGGAGAGTTGGAAACAGTTCTGCCAAAAACAAAGTAGGGAAGGGGTATGGGAGGGCATCTACAGGGTGATAAAAAATACCACAAAAAGGCAAGAAGATCTGCCACTAAAGTGGAACGGGAAGGAAGTGGGACAGGAAGGATCTGCGAGACTACTGGCAGAGATTTTTTACCCGGATGATGCAGAAGAGGAGGATACTCCAGACCATCGTCGGATCAGGGCTCTTGCTGACCGCGTAAACGACTGGAGCCATGACGAGACCCATGACCCAGAGTTTAAGTCGGAGGAGCTCAGGTTCGCGACGGGGAGTTTCAATCCTAAGAAGGCACCCGGAGCAGACGGTCTTACAGCCGATATCTGCCAGCGATTGATAGTGCAAGATATGGAGTTGCACTTATCAATTTTTAACAAGTGCTGGCAAATGAACCACTTCCCCACAGCGTGGAAAGAGGCCATCGTGGTGGTGTTGAGGAAGCCGGGCAAGGACAACTACACCAGTCCCAAATCGTATAGGCCAATTGGACTTCTACCGGTGATGGGTAAAATACTGGAGAAAATGGTGGTCAGAAGGCTGAGTTGGTACCTGGTGCCCCGGATGAGTCCACGTCAGTATGGCTTTATGCCGCAGCGTAGTACCGAAGACTCCCTCTATGATCTTATCGCCCACGTGAGGGGCAAACTCCAAGAGAGGAAGCTCATCACGGTGGTCTCGTTGGATATAGAGGGGGCCTTCGACAGTGCGTGGTGGCCGGCCATAAAGGTCAGACTGGCGGAGGAGAAGTGCCCTGCAAATCTCAGGAGAATGATAGCCAGCTACCTGAGGGACCGTAAGGTCCGGGTTAGGTATGCTGGCCATGAGTTTGCAAGGAGCACGAATAAAGGGTGTGTCCAGGGATCAATAGGCGGTCCCATTCTATGGAACCTAGTGTTGAACCCGTTGCTGGAGAGTCTCAAGCAGCGTGGCGTATATTGCCAGGCCTTTGCGGATGATGTGGTGCTCGTGTTTGCTGGGGAGACAGCTCGGGAAGTCCAGGGACAGGCCAATGCCGCTCTTGAGCACGTTCGGGAGTGGGGTGTCATGAATAAGCTTAAGTTCGCACCACAAAAAACTTGCGCCATGGTAGTTACCAGAAAGCTTAAATATGACACGCCACACCTGACGATGGCTGGGATCGACATTGGAATGTCCCCGGAGATCAAGATCCTAGGACTCACTGTGGATGCCAAGTTGACTTTTAATAGTCATACGTTCAAAGTCTGTAGGAGGGCACTTGGTATCTACAACCAACTTTCGAGAGCCGCAAAAGTGAGTTGGGGTCTCCACCCGGATATAATCCGGATCATATATACAGCCACGGTAGAGCCCATCATCACTTACGCTGCTGGTGCCTGGTCCTCAGCATCAAAAAAGTTGGGCGTCCAACACTACCTGAACGCCGTTCAAAGGGGTTTTGCGCAGAAGTTGTGCGGGGCATATCGCACTACCTCTCTGCATTCATCGCTGGTGCTGGCCGGAATATTGCCGCTGGACCTCCGGATACAAGAGGCGGCCGCCTTATACGAGGCGAGGAGAGGGGTGTCCCGGCCGGAACTGGCTGATAGAGAGGTGGAGTGCAGGGTGAAGTACTCCAGCACACCTCACCCGGCAAAACATATTGCAATGGAGTTCGTGAGCCTGGTAGACCAAGAACAGTTGGATAGTCACAACAACCAGGTTGTTAGGATATTTACCGATGGCAGCCGGATCGAGAATAAGGTTGGAGCAGCGCTAACCCTGTGGGATAGCGTAGCAGAAAACAAAAAAGTAAAACTCAAGCTGGCTCCATACTGCACGGTATACCAGGCGGAACTCCTTGCGATATGCAGAGCCACTGAGGAGATCCTGCAGAGAAGAGAGGAGAGCTACGGTATTTACAGCGACTCCAGAGCAGCGCTGGAAACAATAACCAATCCCTACACAACGCACCCCCTCGCAGTCGACACTCGCAAGAACCTAAGCGCCATTAGGAACCAGAACAAAGCTGTGTCTTTGTTTTGGATTAAGGCACACGCGGGACTAGCGGGCAATGAGAGGGCGGATCAACTGGCAAAAGAAGCGGCATTAAAAACAAAAACGAAACCCGACTACGACCTGTGCCCGATTTCATTTGTTAAGCGACAGATACGGAATTGGTCGATTGATAAATGGAATCGGAGATACAAAGAAGGTGCCACTGGTAGAGTTACGAAAATGTTTTTCCCTGATATTATCACCTCCTATAAAGTAGTTCGACAACTGACCCCTACAAGTATGACTACCCAAATACTGACGGGGCACGGTGGATTCTCGGAGTATTTGAACCGGTTCAAATGCAAAGAGAGTTCATCGTGCATCTGCCAGCCCGGGATACCCGAAACGGTGGAGCATATTTTGACCGAATGCCCGGTTTACGCTCTGAAGAGGTTAAGAATAGAAAGCCAGCTAGAGTGTCAAATGGTTGCCAAAAATTTCCATATGCTTATCTCAAATAAAGACACAAGGGAAAGATTTATAGAGTACTGCATTGATGTTGCTAAAAGTGTAATAAAAAGAAACAAATAGGACAAAAAATTTATGCTAGATACTATATTAGGATAAAATATAATTAATAGCATATAAAAAGAAATGTGTAATATAAGATAAGTTATTAAAATGTTAAGGCAGTAAATATAAGAAGTAAGAAAAAGTGTTAAGATAAGATAAGATAAGACTTATTGTGTTGAGGTAGAATAATGTAACCATAAGAGATGTTTACTAATAATAATAAGATGTTTAACGTTTAAGCTGTACAAATAAAAATTAAGAACAAAACTGTTATAAAAAATAATGTTAAGTATAAGTTAAGCTTAAGAAAAGGAAACTATGTAGCTGATGTAAAGTATATTTATAAGACAAGGTAGTAATAAGTGTAAGGAAAAGTTTTAAATAAATAAAAAATCCCGTAAACAGAACCCATCACCTAGATTGTTAAGTATAAGTTAAGTTTAAGAAAAAGAAAAGTATGTAGCCGATGTAAAACTGTATTCATAAGATAAGATAACAATAAATGTAAGGAAAAGCTTTAAATAAATAAAAATCCCGTACACAGAATCCATCCCCTAGTTACCCTAAGGACTCTAATTATGTTAGAGGTTAGCTCGCGGGCCGGGCCTTGGCGCCCAGACAGGAAAAAAAAAAAAAAAAAAAAAACCTAACCTAACCAAACCATCGATATTTCTGCCTCCAGGAGAGCTTTTTTTACCTAGTTTTGCATATTAATTATAATACAGGCTAGCTCCTGCTATCCCGACTATAAAAATTGACATCGCAGCTTTATATTAAAAAACTGGTTTTTGGCCCACTGTGCAAAATTTTTGTTCCGTTGAAATTTTTATTCCAGTTCATTTAGTTAACCCGCGCGGAGACGCATCTTTTGACAACACGTGAGCCTAGCTCTCACGAAACGTCAAAAAATTGCTTTTTTTTTACGTTTCGTAAGAGCTTGCTAATCTAACCTAACCTAACCTAACCAAACCATCGATATTTCTGCCTCCAGGAGAGCTTTTTTTACCTAGTTTTTTGCATATTAATTATAATACAGGCTAGCTCCTGCTATCCCGACTATAAAAATTGACATCGCAGCTTTATATTAAAAAACTGGTTTTTGGCCCACTGTGCAAAATTTTTGTTCCGTTGAAATTTTTATTCCAGTTCATTTAGTTAACCCGCGCGGAGACGCATCTTTTGACACCCCACACGTGAGCCTAGCTCTCACGAAACGTCAAAAAATTGCTTTTTTTTTACGTTTCGTAAGAGCTTGCTAATCTAACCTAACCTAACCTAACCAAACCATCGATATTTCTGCCTTCAGGAGAGCTTTTTTTACCTAGTTTTTTTGCATATTAATTATAATACAGGCTAGCTCCTGCTATCCCGACTATAAAAATTGACATCGCAGCTTTATATTAAAAAACTGGTTTTTGGCCCACTGTGCAAAATTTTTGTTCCGTTGAAATTTTTATTCCAGTTCATTCAGTTAACCCGCGCGGAGACGCATCTTTTGACACCCCACACGTGAGCCTAGCTCTCACGAAACGTCAAAAAATTGGTTTTTTTTTACGTTTCGTAAGAGCTTGCTAATCTAACCTAACCTAACCAAACCATCGATATTTCTGCCTCCAGGAGAGCTTTTTTTACCTAGTTTTTTGCATATTAATTATAATACAGGCTAGCTCCTGCTATCCCGACTATAAAAATTGACATCGCAGCTTTATATTAAAAAACTGGTTTTTGGCCCACTGTGCAAAATTTTTGTTCCGTTGAAATTTTTATTCCAGTTCATTTAGTTAACCCGCGCGGAGACGCATCTTTTGACACCCAACACGTCAGCCTAGCTCTCACGAAACGTCAAAAAATTGCTTTTTTTTACGTTTCGTAAGAGCTTGCTAATCTAACCTAACCTAACTAACCTAACCTAACCTAACCAAACCATCGATATTTCTGCCTCCAGGAGAGCTTTTTTTACCTAGTTTTTTTGCATATTAATTATAATACAGGCTAGCTCCTGCTATCCCGACTATAAAAATTGACATCGCAGCTTTATATTAAAAAACTGGTTTTTGGCCCACTGTGCAAAATTTTTGTTCCGTTGAAATTTTTATTCCAGTTCATTTAGTTAACCCGCGCGGAGACGCATCTTTTGACACCCCACACGTGAGCCTAGCTCTCACGAAACGTCAAAAAATTGCTTTTTTTTACGTTTCGTAAGAGCTTGCTAATCTAACCTAACCTAACTAACCTAACCTAACCAAACCATCGATATTTCTGCCTTCAGGAGAGCTTTTTTTACCTAGTTTTTTTGCATATTAATTATAATACAGGCTAGCTCCTGCTATCCCGACTATAAAAATTGACATCGCAGCTTTATATTAAAAAACTGGTTTTTGGCCCACTGTGCAAAATTTTTATTCCGTTGAAATTTTTATTCCAGTTCATTCAGTTAACCCGCGCGGAGACGCATCTTTTGACACCCCAGACGTGAGCCTAGCTCTCACGAAACGTCAAAAAATTGCTTTTTTTTTACGTTTCGTAAGAGCTTGCTAATCTAACCTAACCTAACCAAACCATCGATATTTCTGCCTCCAGAAGAGCTTTTTTTACCTAGTTTTTTGCATATTAATTATAATACAGGCTAGCTCCTGCTATCCCGACTATAAAAATTGACATCGCAGCTTTATATTAAAAAACTGGTTTTTGGCCCACTGTGCAAAATTTTTGTTCCGTTGAAATTTTTATTCCAGTTCATTTAGTTAACCCGCGCGGAGACGCATCTTTTGACACCCAACACGTCAGCCTAGCTCTCACGAAACGTCAAAAAATTGCTTTTTTTTTACGTTTCGTAAGAGCTTGCTAATCTAACCTAACCTAACTAACCTAACCTAACCTAACCAAACCATCGATATTTCTGCCTCCAGGAGAGCTTTTTTTACCTAGTTTTTTGCATATTAATTATAATACAGGCTAGCTCCTGCTATCCCGACTATAAAAATTGACATCGCAGCTTTATATTAAAAAACAGGTTTTTGGCCCACTGTGCAAAATTTTTGTTCCGTTGAAATTTTTTTCCAGTTCATTTAGTTAACCCGCGCGGAGACGCATCTTTTGACACCCCACACGTGAGCCTAGCTAATCTAACCTAACCTAACTAACCTAACCTAACCTAACCAAACCATCGATATTTCTGCCTCCAGGAGAGCTTTTTTTACCTAGTTTTTTGCATATTAATTATAATACAGGCTAGCTCCTGCTATCCCGACTATAAAAATTGACATCGCAGCTTTATATTAAAAAACAGGTTTTTGGCCCACTGTGCAAAATTTTTGTTCCGTTGAAATTTTTTTCCAGTTCATTTAGTTAACCCGCGCGGAGACGCATCTTTTGACACCCCACACGTGAGCCTAGCTAATCTAACCTAACCTAACTAACCTAACCTAACCTAACCAAACCATCGATATTTCTGCCTCCAGGAGAGCTTTTTTTACCTAGTTTTTTGCATATTAATTATAATACAGGCTAGCTCCTGCTATCCCGACTACAAAAATTGACATCGCAGCTTTATATTAAAAAACTGGTTTTTGGCCCACTGTGCAAAATTTTTATTCCGTTGAAATTTTTATTCCAGTTCATTCAGTTAACCCGCGCGGAGACGCATCTTTTGACACCCCACACGTGAGCCTAGCTCTCACGAAACGTCAAAAAATTGCTTTTTTTTTACGTTTCGTAAGAGCTTGCTAATCTAACCTAACCTAACCAAACCATCGATATTTCTGCCTCCAGGAGAGCTTTTTTTACCTAGTTTTTTGCATATTAATTATAATACAGGCTAGCTCCTGCTATCCCGACCATAAAAATTGACATCGCAGCTTTATATTAAAAAACTGGTTTTTGGCCCACTGTGCAAAATTTTTGTTCCGTTGAAATTTTTATTCCAGTTCATTTAGTTAACCCGCGCGGAGACGCATCTTTTGACACCCAACACGTCAGCCTAGCTCTCACGAAACGTCAAAAAATTGCTTTTTTTTTACGTTTCGTAAGAGCTTGCTAATCTAACCTAACCTAACTAACCTAACCTAACCTAACCAAACCATCGATATTTCTGCCTCCAGGAGAGCTTTTTTTACCTAGTTTTTTGCATATTAATTATAATACAGGCTAGCTCCTGCTATCCCGACTATAAAAATTGACATCGCAGCTTTATATTAAAAAACAGGTTTTTGGCCCACTGTGCAAAATTTTTGTTCCGTTGAAATTTTTTTCCAGTTCATTTAGTTAACCCGCGCGGAGACGCATCTTTTGACACCCCACACGTGAGCTTAGCTCTCACGAAACGTCAAAAAATTGCTTTTTTTTTACGTTTCGTAAGAGCTTGCTAATCTAACCTAACCTAACTAACCTAACCTAACCTAACCAAACCATCGATATTTCTGCCTCCAGGAGAGCTTTTTATACCTAGTTTTTTGCATATTAATTATAATACAGGCTAGCTCCTGCTATCCCGACTATAAAAATTGACATCGCAGCTTTATATTAAAAAACAGGTTTTTGGCCCACTGTGCAAAATTTTTGTTCCGTTGAAATTTTTTTCCAGTTCATTTAGTTAACCCGCGCGGAGACGCATCTTTTGACACCCCACACGTGAGCCTAGCTAATCTAACCTAACCTAACTAACCTAACCTAACCTAACCAAACCATCGATATTTCTGCCTCCAGGAGAGCTTTTTTTACCTAGTTTTTTGCATATTAATTATAATACAGGCTAGCTCCTGCTATCCCGACTATAAAAATTGACATCGCAGCTTTATATTAAAAAACAGGTTTTTGGCCCACTGTGCAAAATTTTTGTTCCGTTGAAATTTTTTTCCAGTTCATTTAGTTAACCCGCGCGGAGACGCATCTTTTGACACCCCACACGTGAGCCTAGCTCTCACGAAACGTCAAAAAATTGCTTTTTTTTACGTTTCGTAAGAGCTTGCTAATCTAACCTAACCTAACTAACCTAACCTAACCAAACCATCGATATTTCTGCCTTCAGGAGAGCTTTTTTTACCTAGTTTTTTTGCATATTAATTATAATACAGGCTAGCTCCTGCTATCCCGACTATAAAAATTGACATCGCAGCTTTATATTAAAAAACTGGTTTTTGGCCCACTGTGCAAAATTTTTATTCCGTTGAAATTTTTATTCCAGTTCATTCAGTTAACCCGCGCGGAGACGCATCTTTTGACACCCCAGACGTGAGCCTAGCTCTCACGAAACGTCAAAAAATTGCTTTTTTTTTACGTTTCGTAAGAGCTTGCTAATCTAACCTAACCTAACCAAACCATCGATATTTCTGCCTCCAGAAGAGCTTTTTTTACATAGTTTTTTGCATATTAATTATAATACAGGCTAGCTCCTGCTATCCCGACTATAAAAATTGACATCGCAGCTTTATATTAAAAAACTGGTTTTTGGCCCACTGTGCAAAATTTTTGTTCCGTTGAAATTTTTATTCCAGTTCATTTAGTTAACCCGCGCGGAGACGCATCTTTTGACACCCAACACGTCAGCCTAGCTCTCACGAAACGTCAAAAAATTGCTTTTTTTTTACGTTTCGTAAGAGCTTGCTAATCTAACCTAACCTAACTAACCTAACCTAACCTAACCAAACCATCGATATTTCTGCCTCCAGGAGAGCTTTTTTTACCTAGTTTTTTGCATATTAATTATAATACAGGCTAGCTCCTGCTATCCCGACTATAAAAATTGACATCGCAGCTTTATATTAAAAAACAGGTTTTTGGCCCACTGTGCAAAATTTTTGTTCCGTTGAAATTTTTTTCCAGTTCATTTAGTTAACCCGCGCGGAGACGCATCTTTTGACACCCCACACGTGAGCCTAGCTAATCTAACCTAACCTAACTAACCTAACCTAACCTAACCAAACCATCGATATTTCTGCCTCCAGGAGAGCTTTTTTTACCTAGTTTTTTGCATATTAATTATAATACAGGCTAGCTCCTGCTATCCCGACTATAAAAATTGACATCGCAGCTTTATATTAAAAAACAGGTTTTTGGCCCACTGTGCAAAATTTTTGTTCCGTTGAAATTTTTTTCCAGTTCATTTAGTTAACCCGCGCGGAGACGCATCTTTTGACACCCCACACGTGAGCCTAGCTCTCACGAAACGTCAAAAAATTGCTTTTTTTTACGTTTCGTAAGAGCTTGCTAATCTAACCTAACCTAACTAACCTAACCTAACCTAACCAAACCATCGATATTTCTGCCTCCAGGAGAGCTTTTTTTACCTAGTTTTTGGCATATTAATTATAATACAGGCTAGCTCCTGCTATCCCGACTATAAAAATTGACATCGCAGCTTTATATTAAAAAACTGGTTTTTGGCCCACTGTGCAAAATTTTTGTTCCGTTGAAATTTTTATTCCAGTTCATTTAGTTAACCCGCGCGGAGACGCATCTTTTGACACCTCACACGTGAGCCTAGCTCTCACGAAACGTCAAAAAATTGCTTTTTTTTTACGTTTCGTAAGAGCTTGCTAATCTAACCTAACCTAACTAACCTAACCTAACCTAACCAAACCATCGATATTTCTGCCTCCAGGAGAGCTTTTTTTACCTAGTTTTTTGCATATTAATTATAATACAGGCTAGCTCCTGCTATCCCGACTATAAAAATTGACATCGCAGCTTTATATTAAAAAACAGGTTTTTGGCCCACTGTGCAAAATTTTTGTTCCGTTGAAATTTTTATTCCAGTTCATTTAGTTAACCCGCGCGGAGACGCATCTTTTGACAACACGTGAGCCTAGCTCTCACGAAACGTCAAAAAATTGCTTTTTTTTTACGTTTCGTAAGAGCTTGCTAATCTAACCTAACCTAACCTAACCAAACCATCGATATTTCTGCCTCCAGGAGAGCTTTTTTTACCTAGTTTTTTGCATATTAATTATAATACAGGCTAGCTCCTGCTATCCCGACTATAAAAATTGACATCGCAGCTTTATATTAAAAAACTGGTTTTTGGCCCACTGTGCAAAATTTTTGTTCCGTTGAAATTTTTATTCCAGTTCATTTAGTTAACCCGCGCGGAGACGCATCTTTTGACACCCCACACGTGAGCCTAGCTCTCACGAAACGTCAAAAAATTGCTTTTTTTCTACGTTTCGTAAGAGCTTGCTAATCTAACCTAACCTAACTAACCTAATCTAACCTAACCAAACCATCGATATTTCTGCCTCCAGGAGAGCTTTTTTACCTAGTTTTTTGCATATTAATTATAATACAGGCTAGCTCCTGCTATCCCGACTATAAAAATTGACATCGCAGCTTTATATTAAAAAACTGGTTTTTGGCCCACTGTGCAAAATTTTTATTCCGTTGAAATTTTTATTCCAGTTCATTCAGTTAACCCGCGCGGAGACGCATCTTTTGACACCCCACACGTGAGCCTAGCTCTCACGAAACGTCAAAAAATTGCTTTTTTTTTACGTTTCGTAAGAGCTTGCTAATCTAACCTAACCTAACCAAACCATCGATATTTCTGCCTCCAGGAGAGCTTTTTTTACCTAGTTTTTTGCATATTAATTATAATACAGGCTAGCTCCTGCTATCCCGACTATAAAAATTGACATCGCAGCTTTATATTAAAAAACTGGTTTTTGGCCCACTGTGCAAAATTTTTGTTCCGTTGAAATTTTTATTCCAGTTCATTTAGTTAACCCGCGCGGAGACGCATCTTTTGACACCCAACACGTCAGCCTAGCTCTCACGAAACGTCAAAAAATTGCTTTTTTTTTACGTTTCGTAAGAGCTTGCTAATCTAACCTAACCTAACTAACCTAACCTAACCTAACCAAACCATCGATATTTCTGCCTCCAGGAGAGCTTTTTTTACCTAGTTTTTTGCATATTAATTATAATACAGGCTAGCTCCTGCTATCCCGACTATAAAAATTGACATCGCAGCTTTATATTAAAAAACAGGTTTTTGGCCCACTGTGCAAAATTTTTGTTCCGTTGAAATTTTTTTCCAGTTCATTTAGTTAACCCGCGCGGAGACGCATCTTTTGACACCCCACACGTGAGCCTAGCTCTCACGAAACGTCAAAAAATTGCTTTTTTTTACGTTTCGTAAGAGCTTGCTAATCTAACCTAACCTAACTAACCTAACCAAACCATCGATATTTCTGCCTCCAGGAGAGCTTTTTTTTCCTAGTTTTTGGCATATTAATTATAATACAGGCTAGCTCCTGCTATCCCGACTATAAAAATTGACATCGCAGCTTTATATTAAAAAACTGGTTTTTGGCCCACTGTGCAAAATTTTTGTTCCGTTGAAATTTTTATTCCAGTTCATTTAGTTAACCCGCGCGGAGACGCATCTTTTGACACCTCACACGTGAGCCTAGCTCTCACGAAACGTCAAAAAATTGCTTTTTTTTTACGTTTCGTAAGAGCTTGCTAATCTAACCTAACTTAACTAACCTAACCTAATCTAACCAAACCATCGATATTTCTGCCTCCAGGAGAGCTTTTTTTACCTAGTTTTTTGCATATTAATTATAATACAGGCTAGCTCCTGCTATCCCGACTATAAAAATTGACATCGCAGCTTTATATTAAAAAACAGGTTTTTGGCCCACTGTGCAAAATTTTTGTTCCGTTGAAATTTTTATTCCAGTTCATTTAGTTAACCCGCGCGGAGACGCATCTTTTGACATCCCACACGTGAGCCTAGCTCTCACCAAACGTCAAAAAATTGCTTTTTTTTTACGTTTCGTAAGAGCTTGCTAATCTAACCTAACCTAACCAAACCATCGATATTTCTGCCTCCAGGAGAGCTTTTTTTACCTAGTTTTTTGCATATTAATTATAATACAGGCTAGCTCCTGCTATCCCGACTATAAAAATTGACATCGCAGCTTTATATTAAAAAACTGGTTTTTGGCCCACTGTGCAAAATTTTTCTTCCGTTGAAATTTTTATTCCAGTTCATTTAGTTAACACGCGCGGAGACGCATCTTTTGACACCCCACACGTGAGCCTAGCTCTCACGAAACGTCAAAAAATTGCTTTTTTTTTACGTTTCGTAAGAGCTTGCTAATCTAACCTAACCTAACCTAACCAAACCATCGATATTTCTGCCTCCAGGAGAGCTTTTTTTACCTAGTTTTTTGCATATTAATTATAATACAGGCTAGCTCCTGCTATCCCGACTATAAAAATTGACATCGCAGCTTTATATTAAAAAACTGGTTTTTGGCCCACTGTGCAAAATTTTTATTCCGTTGAAATTTTTATTCCAGTTCATTCAGTTAACACGCGCGGAGACGCATCTTTTGACACCGCACACGTGAGCCTAGCTCTCACGAAACGTCAAAAAATTGCTTTTTTTTTACGTTTCGTAAGAGCTTGCTAATCTAACCTAACCTAACTGTTCGGTGTTTTCACCGAACACATGAGTTAGCAAATACCGCCGTGACGCGTTGACCTTATTTCATTTCTTTGTTACAACACACTTAATACTTTTAAGTTAACTTAAAAGTCAGTGCACTTTGGTAAACCGCGTTAGCCGGGTGTATTCTAACATTCATCAACATTTCATTTAACATTAAGAACAGTGTGAGAGTAACTCAATAAATAGTGTTCAACATAAACATTTGTTTCTCCTCAAAAACACCGACACCTTGTTACGTACCCCGACATAATTTGGTCCTTCGAGCCGGATCTCGCGTCGCGTAATTTTGGTAATTCAGAATTTCGGTGTGCGAGGTCTGAACTATCGTAATAAGAAATAGTGTGTACGTCGTGGGGCTGTCGGATCAAACATTGGAGCAGAGCAGTGCAATAGCAGCAGAGGCTGAGTACCAACAACGGAGAATACAAGTAATAAATTTCCTTATTTATAGTCAGTAAGGGCGGCATTTTTTAACATCCTATGACAATGGCGGAACTCATTGAGACGCAATCAATGATCTATGATAGCATCATAAAACTTGGCATTAACTTGAAGAAGGATAGTGCTGATAGGAAAACAGTGGACTACTTTAAGCGGAAGCTTAACACCTTGGAGAGCTATTGGGACGAGTACAAAATTAACCATGAGCGAATTGAGAGCGAGGTAAGTAAAACTGATACTTATTTTACCAGCCGAGAGTACGAGAAGACGAGTAAGGTGTATGAGTCAACCAAGGCGTTGATTAACCAACAGTATCAGCGGATCTGGAAAACAGGAAGTCTGACAACAGATGAGCAAACAACATGTCGCGACCGATCACCCTCGGCGTCAAGTAGGCGTGCAGAAGGGGTACCAGAAGAGGAGGCGGGACCGAGCTTCTCGAGGCAGCTGAGCGACCCACCATCTCACACAGCGAACAGGGAACCAAACAACAAGCTAGACGGTTTGTTGAAAAAACAGTATGCCAATTTTAAAGCTTTTGTGCGTACAACCGCAAACATAGATGTGGACTCTATCTCCGATAAGTGGGAATTTGAGGACGTATTAAGGTCACTACAGGCTAGATGGTCAGCTATCGACTTAATACATTGGGATATCGAGATTGAATTGGAGGGAGAGAATGAACAATACAGCAACATGTACGATAAGTACGAGAAAAAGTTCAACAACCTGAAAAGGGCTATTAACACGAAAATGTGGTCAGTAGCACACAGGGAAAAATCAACACCTCAACTTGAGATACCGAACTTCAACGGCAACTACAACCAATGGGTGTCGTTTAGAGATCTATTTACGGAAGTTATACATAACAACCCCTCATTATCAAGCGGCCAAAAGATGCAGTATTTAAAGGGTAAAGTTCGTGGAGAAGCAGAGAAACTCATACAACATCTAGCGATAAGTACTGATAACTATTTGGTGTGCTGGAATATTCTCACCAACAGGTATGATAACAAAAAACTAATATTCTCGTCTCATATGAACATCTTGTTAGGCCTGCCAAACATACAACAACTGTCGCTACAGCAGATTAAGCGAATGCATGACACGACGCTGGAATGTCTTAACGCCATCAAAAACTTGGGAGTTGACACCACATCGTGGGATCCAATGATCGTACATATTCTAGGTCAAAAACTAGATACGGAAACATACACGGACTACATAGAGTCGCTGAAGAATTCGAAAGAGCTACCGGTTCTATCAGAGTTCTTAGATTTTTTGGAAACAAAATTTACCTCCCTGGAAACAGTTCGCCGTAAAGATAGTGTACCCTCGAAGACTTCATCTCATCAAAACAATCATTCAAATTCAACATCGAACAATAAGAGAATTAATTACCACGATTCAAACAACAAAGGTAACGGAAATAGAACAGTTGTGAAATCGATGCACACGTCAAACATAAAATGCCCTCTTTGCGAAAACCAACACGGCATCTATAATTGCAAAACATATTTAAAAATGAGTGACGACCAAAGGTTAAAAACTGCAACCAAATTAAAACTTTGCACGAATTGTTTATTTAGCCATTTCGGAAATCAATGCACCTCTAACTTAACATGTCGAAGATGCAAAGATAAACATAACACCATTTTACATGATGCATTCGCAAAATTAGGAAACTCATTAACGCTGTCGTCAAGCGGCAACAACGTAGAACAACCGAAAGCAAAGCGCAATGAACCCGTGACGGGTACCACGAATGCTTCTCAAGCAGAGAAGGCGGAGATATTGCTAGCGACTGCTCTGATAAAGGTCAAAAGTGTGGATGGAACTTACCAAACCATACGCGCCCTGATCGATCAAGGGTCCCAGATATCTTTAATAACTGAGAAAGCTGCTCAGATGTTAGGTATAAAGAGACGACGATGCAAAGGAGTCATCTTTGGAGTGGGGCAAAAGGAGAACAATTCTAAAGGGATGATAAGCATAGGATGTACTTCAATGTATAACGACTTCGAATTCGAAGCTGATGTGCTCATCATGAACGAACTCATTAAAAGTCTGCCAAATCAAACATTCGCGAAACCAAATTGGACTTACCTAAAAAACATTAACTTAGCAGACCCGGAATTCTACAAAAGTCGACCAGTTGACTTGCTTTTCGGAGCGGACATTTATGCTAACATTATGCTAGGCGGTATGATAAAAGGAGAACAGGCCCAACAGCCGATGGCTCAACAAACACAGCTGGGATGGTTACTGTGCGGTAACGTAAAAACGTATCAATGTAACGTAGTTCTAAACAACACCGAAGAGATTCAGAAATTTTGGGAAGTTGAGGAAATTTCAGAACCTTCAAACTTATCCGTAGAAGAACAGGACTGCATGAACTTCTACACAAAAACAACAAAAAGAAACAGTCAGGGTCGCTATGAAGTCAGAGTACCGCTGAAAGAAGAATTAAAACAGCAGCTGGGGTCTTCCAAACCTATGGCTATTGCTCAGCTAAAGAATTTGGAACGCCGTTTGGAAAAACAACCAGCACTAGCCGAAAAATACAAGGACTTCATGAAGGAATATGCTGTGCTTGCAGGCCTTGGTTGGGATGAACAGCTCACCACTGAATTAACCAAAGAGTGGAGTACTTACCGCGAAGAATTATCTCTACTTTCCAAAGTTCACATACCTCGTTGGCTCGGCTCAACTTTTGATAATGATATGGAGCTCCATGGTTTCTGTGATGCCTCGAAGGTAGCCTACTCCGCTGGACGTAGCTGTCTTCACCTCCTTCTCTGCTGGTGACACTGCTACAAGTACCGCGTACCTTTGCCGCAGCAATCCACTGCGAGTACGGGGGTAGTGGTCCAAGTTGGGCCACTAAATCCAAAAATCCGGCTCGAAGGACCAATGTTTACTAGCTAAGCTGATTAGCTGACTAGTCGATCTGCTGACCTATTGAGATACACTCTAGACGGGTTGAAGGTGAAATAAAACCACATATGTGTACTGATCTAAGCTGGTTGTTTATTAGGAATGGTAAAGGACCCTAACCAAATCGTGTGAAGCAAACGATAGCGCGATCTATTTCGACGCCAACGCCATCTATCGAGCTTAGGGTTAAACTTTGCTAATTACTTGGTTTGATTGTTCTAACAGAATGTTCAAACACTTTGACGGTTCCAAACATACCGCCCACCAAGGACGTTTAGTGGCGAAATGTCCTTCGACATTTATAAGTGGCTTGAATGACAGTAAAAAATAACAAGGATACAAACTCTACTTTCCCTACTATTTATATTTAAATATTTACACACGTAGTATAACATTTAATTGTACTCTTGCTTTTAGCCCGAAATAAAATAAATAAGTAAATCTCCTAAAATCAAGTACGACAAGTGAACCACAGTTTCATAACTCTATAACAATATTTGATCTATACAATGTTAAAACATACAATTTCGTCAGTGCAGCTGAAGCTCGAACTATGTATTTTATTAACCACTATTTGTAATGGTATCCTAACATGCAACTAAGTAGGCTTATTAAAATGTAAACTTAAAATGTAAAAACAACTAAAACGCTATATAACCCCCAAAAAAAATACAATGTTTAATTACAATTGCAACAAAAACAAAATACAGTGTATAAAGAATAAGGACTAACAACCTAAATATTTAGTTTATTAGTCTGCTATTGGCAAAATACATAGCTTGTTAGTTGGCCTCTTAATAGTTGTTGTCTTTGTGCGTAAGGTTACAACGCGAGTGACTTTATCATGCCCTGGATGTTTTTCTAAGATGCGCCCTAACATCCAACGACTTGGGGGCAAGTCGTCTTCTTTGATGAGAACGATGTCTCCAATATTTGGCTCAGGCACCTTGGAAGACCATTTATACCTATTCATTAGGTTAGCCAAATATTCATTAGACCATCGCTTCCAAAACGATTGCAACATTCTTTGAACGAATTGCCACCTTGTCAAAGAATTTGCTGATACACTATCGTAATTGTAATCAGGCACAGTAATTACAGGTTCTCCGATTAAAAAATGTCCTGGAGTCAAAGGCATTGGCTCGCTTGGATCGTCTAAATTAATAACACTTATGGGACGTGAGTTCAAGCAAGCCTCTATCTGACTGAGTAGTGTACTGAGTTCCTCATACGTGAGTGTAGACTCACCTATCACTCGTTTAAGGTGAAATTTGGTGGATTTCACTCCCGCTTCCCATAGACCGCCAAAATTGGGGGCGTGGGGGGGAATGAAATGCCATTCCGTGCCATTTACTTCTAAATGTTTTGCAATAGACGGTTGTAAAGCTAGAATTTGTTGCAGTTCTCTGGAGGCACCCACAAATGTGGTGCCATTATCACTCCACAGCTTTGTACAGTGACCTCGCCTGGAGACAAACCGTCTGAACGCGGCTAAAAATGCCTGAGTTGTCATGTCACTGGCCACCTCCAAGTGAATTGCGCGTGTGGACATACACACAAATAGACACACATAACCTTTGTAGGAAGGTAGCAAATTCTACAAAGGTTGGCAAGTAATTGGAATCATGATTACTAATACTAAATTCCCACTGCTTTCTTGTTTCTGGGTCAAGTTTAAAAGTAATTATATGAATGATGATGACATCCCAAGTAGTCACATCCACCTTTAAATTTTGTAAAGCATTTAGGCAATCGTTTGTTGTATCAAGTAACTCCTTTAGCGAAGTTGCTGACTCAGCCTGCATGCGTTTCTGGGCAAAAAGTCGTTTTAAGGTACAGTTAACTAAGTATTTTTTATTACTATATCTTTTCTCTAATTGGTTCCAGCACTGAATGTAATTTGATTCAGTAACCGGTGTTTGTCTCACTAATTGTTCAGCTTCACCGTTAAGGTGGCCTTTTAGATAGTGCATTTTTTGCACGTTATCTAGGCTGTCATTGTTGTGTACAAGTGAAACAAATAAATCCCGAAATGTTATCCATTCTGCATATTTACCGCTAAAAGTCGGAATGGAGATCTTAGGCAATTTAACAACCGCACTTGTACTTGATTTAGCTGCACTACTGGAAGTACCCAGTTCTTTACTAGGCTCTTTTGTAACATATTTATTTAGCATTGTTTTTATTAAACATGTATAAGTAATATAAGTATCTTCCGTACTATCATATAATTCCGCTAGATCTGGATTCCCTTGTGTTGTATGTCGCTCGTGAAGTTTGGTGTAATTACTAGTGAATAAGCCCCAATCTCTTTCTAACAACTCTTGTCTCGTTTGTATGTACTCCACGGAAAGTCTATCCTTAGGACTCTTTTTAAAATTAGTGAAGCCACGTTGAATAACATTTTGAAGTTCTTTTAGAAGATTAATTAATCCTTCCATTTTATTAAAACTAATATTTTAACAATACAATAAATAAAAACTTAATATATAGTTTATAACTGGATTAGAGATAGTAATCTCATCGATCAACTAAACCACACAAATAAAGTATCTTAGTAAATTATCAATCTAAAATATTCTAAGTCTTGTGACTAAACACATAAACTAAAGCACAAGTATAAAAATTTACTATAATATTCTAAGTGACAAAATAATTTACAAGTGTAAAAATCTACAAAACCATTCTAAGTGACTAAAGCTACAAAATAATCTAAGTTTTTTAAGTTAAAATGTACTACGGGGGAAATCGGGCATAGATTCCCCGTTCCCTCGTTTTTTACCAAATTTTTCTAAGTCTAACATGCACACTATTAATCTAAGTCAAAAGTCTTTTCTTCTTATAACACCACTGCGATAAATTTACTAAGTCCAAAATTTCTTCGTAAATGGTTAAAGTTAAATTCTTGATAGAAATAAAGTTCACTATTGCTTGAAATATTATAAAACCGCACTTTTTATAAGTATAAAACAGTACTCACAGTTGCACTTCACACTCACGTTACGTGTATGAGGGTGGTTGTTGCTGGTTGAACTGATGTCACTAAACCAAGTGACTGGTGGCGCCCTCTGCGACGTCACGTTGAACTATCTCAGCCGTCCAACTCCGCTGGACGTAGCTGTCTTCACCTCCTTCTCTGCTGGTGACACTGCTACAAGTACCGCGTACCTTTGCCGCAGCAATCCACTGCGAGTACGGGGGTAGTGGTCCAAGTTGGGCCACTAAATCCAAAAATCCGGCTCTAAGGCCAATGTTTACTAGCTAAGCTGATTAGCTGACTAGTCGATCTGCTGACCTATTGAGATACACTCTAGACGGGTTGAAGGTGAAATAAAACCACATATGTGTACTGATCTAAGCTGGTTGTTTATTAGGAATGGTAAAGGACCCTAACCAAATCGTGTGAAGCAAACGATAGCGCGATCTATTTCGACGCCAACGCCATCTATCGAGCTTAGGGTTAAACTTTGCTAATTACTTGGTTTGATTGTTCTAACAGAATGTTCAAACACTTTGACGGTTCCAAACATACCGCCCACCAAGGACGTTTAGTGGCGAAATGTCCTTCGACATTTATAAGTGGCTTGAATGACAGTAAAAAATAACAAGGATACAAACTCTACTTTCCCTACTATTTATATTTAAATATTTACACACGTAGTATAACATTTAATTGTACTCTTGCTTTTAGCCCGAAATAAAATAAATAAGTAAATCTCCTAAAATCAAGTACGACAAGTGAACCACAGTTTCATAACTCTATAACAATATTTGATCTATACAATGTTAAAACATACAATTTCGTCAGTGCAGCTGAAGCTCGAACTATGTATTTTATTAACCACTATTTGTAATGGTATCCTAACATGCAACTAAGTAGGCTTATTAAAATGTAAACTTAAAATGTAAAAACAACTAAAACGCTATATAACCCCCAAAAAAAAATACAATGTTTAATTACAATTGCAACAAAAACAAAATACAGTGTATAAAGAATAAGGACTAACAACCTAAATATTTAGTTTATTAGTCTGCTATTGGCAAAATACATAGCTTGTTAGTTGGCCTCTTAATAGTTGTTGTCTTTGTGCGTAAGGTTACAACGCGAGTGACTTTATCATGCCCTGGATGTTTTTCTAAGATGCGCCCTAACATCCAACGACTTGGGGGCAAGTCGTCTTCTTTGATGAGAACGATGTCTCCAATATTTGGCTCAGGCACCTTGGAAGACCATTTATACCTATTCATTAGGTTAGCCAAATATTCATTAGACGGGGACTTATCAATGCAGTTGGAAACATTGCAAATTCCCTATTCGGCGTATTAGACGATAAATTCGCGGAAAAGTACAGCAGAGACATCAACATGATACAACAAAATGAAAAACATTTAGCCAGTTTATGGAAGAATCAGACGTCAATCGTAGAATCAGAGTACAATCTGTTGAAAAGAACAGAAGAAATCATGGCAAAACAACATAAAATAATTAACAAACATCTCATTACGCTGGATAACATCTCAAACAAATTACAAAAAGAGATAAACAACATATCCCTACTTCAAGAATTTACCATGACAGCCTTAACAGCCAGTAATTTACTACATAACCTTAAAAGAACTCAAGATATCTTACTTGACATTCTAACCAATGTCCACCATGGACAGTTTAACATTCATCTGCTTACCCCTGAACAGCTCCAAAAAGAGCTTAACATTATCTCTGGGCATTTATCTGAGGATCTAACATTGCCCATTGAACCACACGATATTCGGAAACTTTATTCTCTGATAAGCATTAAAGCACGCATAACTGACCAATACTTCCTGTTCCAAATAACGTTCCCTCTTATCAGTAGAGACCGATTCAAGCTGTACAGGATCCACCCTGTACCACACCAGACGAACAACAGTATGTTAGAGCTCTTACCGTCCTCAGAATACGTCGCTACAGATCTCAAAAGAGACTTATATCTTACCATTACGCCGGAAGAACTCTCTCTATGCAAACAAGAAGATGATATATTTATGTGCGATTGGAAAAAGCCGATATACCATCTCGGCAATGAGAACAACTTTTGTGATCTTGACCGAGACACAGATTCGTGCAAGGTACGGAGGACCAAGTGTGAAAACCAATGGACACCACTTGCAAACCCGTCACTATTCCTATATCATTGCTGCAACAAACAGACCGTCAAAGTAATCTGCGGAGAACAGATAGATAAGATAATATTGAGCAAAGCTGGGGTCATTTACATGGAACCAGGTTGCCTGTTGAAGGGTCAGGACTTCACTCTGAACATTCATAATCTAAACAAAAACAGACTAGATATGAAGCCGGACCTTTTTATACCT
Organism: Polia nebulosa; assembly: GCA_951329385.1. Taxonomy (NCBI): domain Eukaryota; kingdom Metazoa; phylum Arthropoda; class Insecta; order Lepidoptera; family Noctuidae; genus Polia; species Polia nebulosa. Next base: position 7,306 of record CATNWG010000018.1, on the reverse strand, counting down.
GAGATGGATCAGCTAAACTTAATTATCAACAGCACTATGCCTCTCCAAAACACACAAGACGCAGACGTAACAGATTCAGGCGAAATGGAGGACGCCTTAAAAAAGCTACACCGACGGATCGAGGACATGAAAAACAGCCAAGTGGAGGTCGATCAAATATTATCCCCTCATGACATCCATCAGTATGCCGTGAGCTACGTCCTGGTCGGCGCGCTGGCGCTGGCGGCGGGAGCGCTGCTGTACAGATGGCTGCGGAGGCGAGCGCGCCGCGCCCACATCACATCGGGAATGGAGCTTCAACCCACCAGAAGTGTTAGTGATGTGAACGTCAATAGTGTTAGTGCTAGTGCGCGGCAAACATAAGTGAACGCAATTTTAGTGCGATACATAGTTATAGTGAACTAAACATTACATGGTGGATAGGGCGTGTCTTCGCGTCCTTTAGGAACAATAAGCTCCTAGTTTAAGTTAAAATAAACTTTACTTTTGTTCTACTAACATTTTAATCTTAAGTTGTCTTGATTTCACCTTGTAAACAGTATCATGACTACTTCATAATTTTACTAACAAAAAATTGTTTTATCACCGCCTATCTTTCGGGGCCCGGAGTATGTTCGGTGTTTTCACCGAACACATGAGTTAGCAAATACCGCCGTGACGCGTTGACCTTATTTCATTTCTTTGTTACAACACACTTAATACTTTTAAGTTAACTTAAAAGTCAGTGCACTTTGGTAAACCGCGTTAGCCGGGTGTATTCTAACATTCATCAACATTTCATTTAACATTAAGAACAGTGTGAGAGTAACTCAATAAATAGTGTTCAACATAAACATTTGTTTCTCCTCAAAAACACCGACACCTTGTTACGTACCCCGACACTAACCAAACCATCGATATTTCTGCCTCCAGGAGAGCTTTTTTTACCTATTTTTTTGCATATTAATTATAATACAGGCTAGCTCCTGCTATCCCGACTATAAAAATTGACATCGCAGCTTTATATTAAAAAACTGGTTTTTGGCCCACTGTGCAAAATTTTTGTTCCGTTGAAATTTTTATTCCAGTTCATTTAGTTAACCCGCGCGGAGACGCATCTTTTGACACCCCACACGTGAGCCTAGCTCTCACGAAACGTCAAAAAATTGCTTTTTTTTTACGTTTCGTAAGAGCTTGCTAATCTAACCTAACCTAACTAACCTAACCTAACCTAACCAAACCATCGATATTTCTGCCTCCAGGAGAGCTTTTTTTACCTAGTTTTTTGCATATTAATTATAATACAGGCTAGCTCCTGCTATCCCGACTATAAAAATTGACATCGCAGCTTTATATTAAAAAACAGGTTTTTGGCCCACTGTGCAAAATTTTTGTTCCGTTGAAATTTTTTTCCAGTTCATTTAGTTAACCCGCGCGGAGACGCATCTTTTGACACCCCACACGTGAGCCTAGCTCTCACGAAACGTCAAAAAATTGCTTTTTTTTTACGTTTCGTAAGAGCTTGCTAATCTAACCTAACCTAACCAAACCATCGATATTTCTGCCTCCAGGAGAGCTTTTTTTACCTAGTTTTTTGCATATTAATTATAATACAGGCTAGCTCCTGCTATCCCGACTATAAAAATTGACATCGCAGCTTTATATTAAAAAACTGGTTTTTGGCCCACTGTGCAAAATTTTTGTTCCGTTGAAATTTTTATTCCAGTTCATTTAGTTAACCCGCGCGGAGACGCATCTTTTGACACCCAACACGTCAGCCTAGCTCTCACGAAACGTCAAAAAATTGCTTTTTTTTTACGTTTCGTAAGAGCTTGCTAATCTAACCTAACCTAACTAACCTAACCTAACCAAACCATCGATATTTCTGCCTCCAGGAGAGCTTTTTTTACCTAGTTTTTTGCATATTAATTATAATACAGGCTAGCTCCTGCTATCCCGACTATAAAAATTGACATCGCAGCTTTATATTAAAAAACTGGTTTTTGGCCCACTGTGCAAAATTTTTGTTCCGTTGAAATTTTTATTCCAGTTCATTTAGTTAACCCGCGCGGAGACGCATCTTTTGACACCCCACACGTGAGCCTAGCTCTCACGAAACGTCAAAAAATTGCTTTTTTTTTACGTTTCGTAAGAGCTTGCTAATCTAACCTAACCTAACTAACCTAACCTAACCTAACCAAACCATCGATATTTCTGCCTCCAGAAGAGCTTTTTTTACCTAGTTTTTTTGCATATTAATTATAATACAGGCTAGCTCCTGCTATCCCGACTATAAAAATTGACATCGCAGCTTTATATTAAAAAACTGGTTTTTGGCCCACTGTGCAAAATTTTTGTTCCGTTGAAATTTTTATTCCAGTTCATTTAGTTAACCCGCGCGGAGACGCATCTTTTGACATCCCTCACGTGAGCCTAGCTCTCACGAAACGTCAAAAAATTGCTTTTTTTTACGTTTCGTAAGAGCTTGCTAATCTAACCTAACCTAACTAACCTAACCTAACCTAACCAAACCATCGATATTTCTGCCTCCAGGAGAGCTTTTTTTACCTAGTTTTTTGCATATTAATTATAATACAGGCTAGCTCCTGCTATCCCGACTATAAAAATTGACATCGCAGCTTTATATTAAAAAACTGGTTTTTGGCCCACTGTGCAAAATTTTTGTTCCGTTGAAATTTTTATTCCAGTTCATTTAGTTAACCCGCGCGGAGACGCATCTTTTGACACCCCACACGTGAGCCTAGCTCTCACGAAACGTCAAAAAATTGCTTTTTTTTTACTCTTCGTAAGAGCTTGCTAATCTAACCTAACCTAACTAACCTAACCTAACCTAACCAAACCATCGATATTTCTGCCTCCAGGAGAGCTTTTTTTACCTAGCTTTTTTTTGCATATTAATTATAATACAGGCTAGCTCCTGCTATCCCGACTATAAAAATTGACATCGCAGCTTTACATTAAAAAACTGGTTTTTGGCCCACTGTGCAAAATTTTTGTTCCGTTGAAATTTTTATTCCAGTTCATTTAGTTAACCCGCGCGGAGACGCATCTTTTGACACCCCACACGTGAGCTTAGCTCTCACGAAACGTCAAAAAATTGCTTTTTTTTTACGTTTCGTAAGAGCTTGCTAATCTAACCTAACCTAACTAACCTAACCTAACCTAACCAAACCATCGATATTTCTGCCTCCAGGAGAGCTTTTTTTACCTAGTTTTTTTTGCATATTAATTATAATACAGGCTAGCTCCTGCTATCCCGACTATAAAAATTGACATCGCAGCTTTATATTAAAAAACTGGTTTTTGGCCCACTGTGCAAAATTTTTCTTCCGTTGAAATTTTTATTCCAGTTCATTTAGTTAACCCGCGCGGAGACGCATCTTTTGACACCCGACACGTGAGCCTAGCTCTCACGAAACGTCAAAAAATTGCTTTTTTTTTACGTTTCATAAGAGCTTGCTAATCTAACCTAACCTAACTAACCTAACCTAACCTAACCAAACCATCGATATTTCTGCCTCCAGGAGAGCTTTTTTTACCTAGTTTTTTGCATATTAATTATAATACAGGCTAGCTCCTGCTGTCCCGACTATAAAAATTGACATCGCAGCTTTATATTAAAAAACTGGTTTTTGGCCCACTGTGCAAAATTTTTGTTCCGTTGAAATTTTTATTCCAGTTCATTTAGTTAACCCGCGCGGAGACGCATCTTTTGACACACCACACGTAAGCCTAGCTCTCTCGAAACGTAAAACATGATTTTTTTTTACGTTTCGTAAGAGCTTGCTAATCTAACCTAACCTAACTAACCTAACCTAACCTAACCAAACCATCGATATTTCTGCCTCCAGGAGAGCTTTTTTTACCTAGTTTTGCATATTAATTATAATACAGGCTAGCTCCTGCTATCCCGACTATAAAAATTGACATCGCAGCTTTATATTAAAAAACTGGTTTTTGGCCCACTGTGCAAAATTTTTGTTCCGTTGAAATTTTTATTCCAGTTCATTTAGTTAACCCGCGCGGAGACGCATCTTTTGACACCCCACACGTGAGCCTAGCTCTCACGAAACGTCAAAAAATTGCTTTTTTTTTACGTTTCGTAAGAGCTTGCTAATCTAACCTAACCTAACCAAACCATCGATATTTCTGCCTCCAGAAGAGCTTTTTTTACCTAGTTTTTTTGCATATTAATTATAATACAGGCTAGCTCCTGCTATCCCGACTATAAAAATTGACATCGCAGCTTTATATTAAAAAACTGGTTTTTGGCCCACTGTGCAAAATTTTTGTTCCGTTGAAATTTTTATTCCAGTTCATTTAGTTAACCCGCGCGGAGACGCATCTTTTGACATCCCACACGTGAGCCTAGCTCTCACGAAACGTCAAAAAATTGCTTTTTTTTACGTTTCGTAAGAGCTTGCTAATCTAACCTAACCTAACTAACCTAACCTAACCTAACCAAACCATCGATATTTCTGCCTCCAGGAGAGCTTTTTTTACCTAGTTTTGCATATTAATTATAATACAGGCTAGCTCCTGCTATCCCGACTATAAAAATTGACATCGCAGCTTTATATTAAAAAACTGGTTTTTGGCCCACTGTGCAAAATTTTTGTTCCGTTGAAATTTTTATTCCAGTTCATTTAGTTAACCCGCGCGGAGACGCATCTTTTGACACCCCACACGTGAGCCTAGCTCTCACGAAACGTCAAAAAATTGCTTTTTTTTTACGTTTCGTAAGAGCTTGCTAATCTAACCTAACCTAACTAACCTAACCTAACCTAACCAAACCATCGATATTTCTGCCTCCAGGAGAGCTTTTTTTACCTAGCTTTTTTTTGCATATTAATTATAATACAGGCTAGCTCCTGCTATCCCGACTATAAAAATTGACATCGCAGCTTTACATTAAAAAACTGGTTTTTGGCCCACTGTGCAAAATTTTTGTTCCGTTGAAATTTTTATTCCAGTTCATTTAGTTAACCCGCGCGGAGACGCATCTTTTGACACCCCACACGTGAGCTTAGCTCTCACGAAACGTCAAAAAATTGCTTTTTTTTTACGTTTCGTAAGAGCTTGCTAATCTAACCTAACCTAACTAACCTAACCTAACCTAACCAAACCATCGATATTTCTGCCTCCAGGAGAGCTTTTTTTACCTAGTTTTTTTTGCATATTAATTATAATACAGGCTAGCTCCTGCTATCCCGACTATAAAAATTGACATCGCAGCTTTATATTAAAAAACTGGTTTTTGGCCCACTGTGCAAAATTTTTCTTCCGTTGAAATTTTTATTCCAGTTCATTTAGTTAACCCGCGCGGAGACGCATCTTTTGACACCCCACACGTGAGCCTAGCTCTCACGAAACGTCAAAAAATTGCTTTTTTTTAACGTTTCGTAAGAGCTTGCTAATCTAACCTAACCTAACTAACCTAACCTAACCTAACCAAACCATCGATATTTCTGCCTCCAGGAGAGCTTTTTTTACCTAGTTTTTTGCATATTAATTATAATACAGGCTAGCTCCTGCTGTCCCGACTATAAAAATTGACATCGCAGCTTTATATTAAAAAACTGGTTTTTGGCCCACTGTGCAAAATTTTTGTTCCGTTGAAATTTTTATTCCAGTTCATTTAGTTAACCCGCGCGGAGACGCATCTTTTGACACACCACACGTAAGCCTAGCTCTCTCGAAACGTAAAACATGATTTTTTTTTACGTTTCGTAAGAGCTTGCTAATCTAACCTAACCTAACTAACCTAACCTAACCTAACCAAACCATCGATATTTCTGCCTCCAGGAGAGCTTTTTTTACCTAGTTTTGCATATTAATTATAATACAGGCTAGCTCCTGCTATCCCGACTATAAAAATTGACATCGCAGCTTTATATTAAAAAACTGGTTTTTGGCCCACTGTGCAAAATTTTTGTTCCGTTGAAATTTTTATTCCAGTTCATTTAGTTAACCCGCGCGGAGACGCATCTTTTGACACCCCACACGTGAGCCTAGCTCTCACGAAACGTCAAAAAATTGCTTTTTTTTTACGTTTCGTAAGAGCTTGCTAATCTAACCTAACCTAACCTAACCAAACCATCGATATTTCTGCCTCCAGGAGAGCTTTTTTTACCTAGTTTTTTGCATATTAATTATAATACAGGCTAGCTCCTGCTATCCCGACTATAAAAATTGACATCGCAGCTTTATATTATAAAACTGGTTTTTGGCCCACTGTGCAAAATTTTTGTTCCGTTGAAATTTTAATTTCAGTTCATTTAGTTAACCCGCGCGGAGACGCATCTTTTGACACCCCACACGTGAGCCTAGCTCTCACGAAACGTCAAAAAATTGCTTTTTTTTTACGTTTCGTAAGAGCTTGCTAATCTAACCTAACCTAACTAACCTAACCTAACCTAACCAAACCATCGATATTTCTGCCTCCAGGAGAGCTTTCTTTACCTAGTTTTTTGCATATTAATTATAATACAGGCTAGCTCCTGCTATCCCGACTATAAAAATTGACATCGCAGCTTTATATTAAAAAACTGGTTTTTGGCCCACTGTGCAAAATTTTTGTTCCCTTGAAATTTTTATTCCAATTCATTTAGTTAACCCGCGCGGAGACGCATCTTTTGACACCCCACACGTGAGCCTAGCTCTCACGAAACGTCAAAAAATTGCTTTTTTTTTACGTTTCGTAAGAGCTTGCTAATCTAACCTAACCTAACCAAACCATCGATATTTCTGCCTCCAGGAGAGCTTTTTTTACCTAGTTTTTTGCATATTAATTATAATACAGGCTAGCTCCTGCTATCCCGACTATAAAAATTGACATCGCAGCTTTATATTAAAAAACTGGTTTTTGGCCCACTGTGCAAAATTTTTGTTCCGTTGAAATTTTTATTCCAGTTCATTTAGTTAACCCGCGCGGAGACGCATCTTTTGACACCCCACACGTGAGCCTAGCTCTCACGAAACGTCAAAAAATTGCTTTTTTTTTACGTTTCGTAAGAGCTTGCTAATCTAACCTAACCTAACTAACCTAACCTAACCTAACCAAACCATCGATATTTCTGCCTCCAGGAGAGCTTTTTTTACCTAGTTTTTTTGCATATTAATTATAATACAGGCTAGCTCCTGCTATCCCGACTATAAAAATTGACATCGCAGCTTTATATTAAAAAACTGGTTTTTGGCCCGCTGTGCAAAATTTTTGTTCCGTTGAAATTTTTATTCCAGTTCATTTGGTTAACCCGCGCGGAGACGCATCTTTTGACACCCCACACGTGCGCCTAGCTCTCAC
>CATNWG010000017.1:0-101710 GCA_951329385.1 Polia nebulosa | reverse complement strand
GAGCCCGGAGAATGAGGAGGAAGTGGGTGCTTCCGGGGGAGTCGTGGGTGAATGCTCGCGGTTCTTCCGGAACCAAAAGCGCTCCAAGTCAGGGGATGGCGGGGAGTCGTCCTCTGATGTAGAGGTGATGGCCCCGCCTCCCAAGATCCCCACCGGTCGGAGGGGAGGAGGAGCGATCCGGAGGCCCAACAAGGCCACCAAGGCGGGCAGGAGAGCCGCAAGGCTCGCCAAGGAGGCGCGCCACCCCGCTGCGTTGGGGTCTTGTGCCTCGGCCTCTGGGTCCTCGGGTGGAGAGCAGGACGCCGTTAGCTCCAACTCGGAGCGAGCGGCCAGGCTTGCGGAGGTCGTGGAGGCCGCCATCAGGGGTGTGGTGCAGAAGAGGCTGCCCGCATCCCGAAACAGGGCCACTTCCGAAGCCACGGCCTCCATAGTGGCGGCGGCAGAGGCGAGTTTCGGCGGGCCTCCGTCTGCATTGGACGAGACGTCCAAACTGCGGGCGGAGGTCGCCCGCCTGACCGCCACTACGGAGCTTCTGGTTAAGGAGAACCAGAGGCTCCGGGCGGACCTGGCCGAGCTCCGAGGAGGTCACCGGAGGGACGCGCAGGAGGAGCTCCAGCACGGGCCGAGTCAGCCCCTGCCCGCCGCGGAGAACCAAGTTCTCGACCTGGTGCGGCAGGAGCTGGCTTCCTTCAACAGGCGGTTCTCCATGCTGGAGGGCATTGTGTTGCGCCCTCCGCTAGCGGCGAGCCAGCCGGCCTCGGGCCAGCGGCAAACGCGCTCGTTTGCCGCCGCCGCAGCTGCTGCGCCCAAGGGTGCGGCGGGACGGGCCGACCGCGGGGCAGTGCTGAAGCCCGCGGGGCCGGCCCCGTCTAAGGCGACGAAGGCGCCAAAGGCGCCGCCAAAGCCACCTGGGAGGGTCCCAGCAAAGGCGACAAGGCGGCCGCCCCAGACTGCCCCGCCTTCAGAACCTCCTGCGACCGGGGCTGCCGAATGGCAAGTGGTCGGGGAGAAGAAGAAGGCGGGCAAGGCGGCAAGGGCGGCCAAGCGAAGGGAGAGGCGCAAGCGGCAGAAGGAGCGAGCCGCCGCGGCTAGGCTCCGCGCCCCGAAGTCCGCAGCTGTAGTGATCACACTACAGCCGGAGGCGGTTAAGAGGGGCGTGACCTACCGCAGCGTGCTCGCAAAGACGAAGGCGGCGGTGAGCCTCGAAGAGGTGGGGTGCGCCGACGGCGTCCGGGTGAAGGTCACCAAGACCGGAGCCCGGATGCTGGAGGTCCCCGGTGCCTCCAGCGGCCCAGCCGCTGACGCCCTGGCCGAAAGGATCAGGGCGTTGCTGGTGGACGAGGCCCGGGTGTCCAGGCCCACAAAATGCGCTGACATCCGCATTATGGGCCTGGACGACTCCGTGACGGAGGGTGAGGTGGTGGCCGCTGTTGCCAGGACTGGAGGGTGCCCTGCTGAGCAGGTGAGGGCGGGCACCATCCATTCTGACACTGCGGGGCTGCAAACCATCACGGTGAGCTGCCCCGTGTCAGCGGCCCGAGCCATTACCGCGGGGGGCCGGAGGCTTTTGGTGGGCTGGGTTTCAGCGCAGGTTAAGCTGCTGGAACCCAGGCCTCTGAGGTGTTTCCGCTGCCATGTGGGCGACCATGTGGCGGCTAAGTGCACCTCGGAGGTGGACCGCAGTGACCACTGCTTCCGATGTGGTCAGCCCGGTCACAAGGCCGGCTCGTGTAACGCCGCGCCGCACTGCATGGTATGTGCGGCAGCAGGCAAGCCGGCCGATCACCGGGCTGGGAGCAACCACTGCGCTCCACCCGCCAAGGCCAAGGCCAAGACCAGAGGCAAGGCCAAGCCCTCTGCCACCGCCGTCACCGTCACCGCCGGGATATAGTAGTGGTAGGGGTGTACTTCTCCCCGAACCGATCTCTCGCCGAGTTCCAAATCTCTCTCGCGGAGTTGAGAGACGTCGTTGTCGTCGGGTACCGTTCCCTCCCTGTGCTCGTCCTCGGGGACTTCAATGCCAAGAACTTGGCTTGGGGTTCCCGGTACACGGACGCACGGGGGAGGATGGCGGAGGACTGGGCCCTAGAGACGGGCCTGGTCAACCTGAACCGGGGTTCTGTCCCCACGTGCGTGCGGTGGCGGGGCGAATCGGTGGTGGATATCTCATTCGCCAGCCCCGCCCTGTCACCGTGCGTAGTTGACTGGCACGTCATGGAGGAGGTGGAGACGTATTCCGATCATCGGTATATCCGGTTTGACGTCTCCGCCCAGACCTCCAGCGCGCCGGTCCGACAGACCCCGAGTGGTCCGCGTTGGTCGCTGAAGCAGCTGGACCGGGAGCTACTCCTGGAAGCCTCGATCGTGCAGGCCTGGGTGACATCACCGGACAGGCCTGCCGACATAAACGACGAGGCAGAGTGGTTCCAGGAGGCCATGTCCGAGATCTGTGACGTGGCAATGCCCCGGGTCCGGCCTTGTGCTCGGCGCCAAGTGTACTGGTGGTCGCCGGCGCTTACGGCTTTACGCCAAGCGTGTATTGCCGCGCGACGCCGGTACACCAGGTATCGCAGGCGGCTCCGTAACCGCACGCCGGAAACGGAAGCCGTCGAGGCGGAGCTATATGAGGGGTACAGAGCGGCGAGGACAGCCCTCCGAGCGGAGATCTTGCGGGCCAAGAAATCGGCCCGCGAGGAGTCGCTGGAGGCTCTCAACAGAGACCCGTGGGGGCGCCCGTACAAAGCGGTGCGGGAGAAACTCCGCCCATGGGCCCCCCCGCTGACGCAGAGTCTCCGGCCGCAGCTCGTGGAGGGCGTGGTGAGCGCTCTGTTCCCCTCGCGAGGGGAACATACCCCTCCGCCTATGGCTCCGCCTCCTGCGGTACCTGACGCGGACCAACCCGACGACGACGACGTTCCCGAAGTGACCGAGGTAGAGCTGAGAGCGGCGGTGCGTAGGCTGAACGCCAAAAGCACCGCCCCAGGACCCGACGGCTTTCATGGGAAAGCCTGGGTCCTGGCCTTGCAAGAGGCTCTCGGGCCTCGACTCAGAGGGCTTTTTAGCGCATGCTTGGAGAGGGGCCAGTTTCCACGTCGGTGGAAGACGGGGAAGCTGGTCCTGATCAAGAAGGTGGGGCGCCCTGCGGACTCTCCGTCCGCTTACCGGCCCATTGTGCTGCTCGACGAGGTGGGCAAGCTCTTTGAAAGAGTAATTGCAGACCGCCTCGTCGGGCAGATGGTGCGGGTGGGGCCGGATCTGGCGGAGAGCCAGTACGGCTTCCGCAGGGGGCGCTCCACGGTGGACGCCATCATGCGCGTACGAGCCCTCACGACGGGGGAGGCAGTTGCCCGGGGCAGGGTCGTCTTGGCGGTGTCTTTGGACATCTCCAACGCCTTCAACACCCTGCCCTGGAGTTGCATAGTGGAGGCACTCCGGTATCACCGGGTGCCGCCCTACCTCCGTCGCGTAGTCGAGGCGTATTTGACGGACAGAGCCGTCATCTACCCCGGTCATCAGGGAGAATGGAACCGGCGAGAGATGTCGTGCGGTGTTCCACAGGGATCGGTCCTGGGGCCGCCTTTGTGGAACATCGGATACGACTGGGTGCTGCGCTGCGACCTCCCCATTGGCGTCAGCGTAGTGTGCTACGCTGACGACACGCTAGTCTTAGCGCAGGGGTGGTCGCACGAGGCGGCGGCCGACCGTATGACACGCGGGGTTGCGACAGTCATAGGGAGGATCCGGCAACTGGGACTCGAGGTGGCTCTGCACAAGTCCGAGGCCATGTGCTTTCATGGCTATCGGAACGAGCCACCGGAGGGTTCCCAGATCACGGTAGGAGGGGTTCGCATCGGCGTCGAGGGTACGATGAAGTACCTGGGACTCGTCCTCGACAGCCGGTGGAACTTCGTCGAGCATTTTCGACGTTTGGCTCCCAGATTGGACAGGGCCGGGGCCGCCTTGAAGCGGCTCCTACCCAATCTGAAGGGGCCAAACGCCTCCTGCCGGAGGCTCTACGCGGGGATCGTGCGGTCCATGGCCCTCTACGGGGCACCGGTGTGGGCGCGTTCATTGACGCAGCGTTCAACGCGCCAGATGAACGCGGCCCAGAGGGTCATGGCCATCCGCATCATCCGCGGATACTGCACGATCTCCCGTGAGGCGGCGAGCCTCCTTGCCGGACTGTCACCGTGGGATCTGGAGGCAAAAATCCTCGCGCACCTTTACGAGTGGCGCGAGGAGGCTAAACGCCGGGGCGAAACTCCGCTGCCGCGACAACTCGCGGCTCGGCGGACAGAGCTCCGGCAGGATCTCATGGTGACATGGAGAGAGCGACTGTCGCAACCCAGCGCTGGGCACGCCACCATCGAGGCGGTAGTGCCCCTCTTTGAGGAGTGGCTGGAGAGGCGCCATGGCGCCCTCACCTTCCGCCTGACGCAGGTGCTCACCGGACATGGCTGTTTCGGAAAGTACCTGTGTCGGATCAAGGCGGAGGTGACCCCTGCGTGTTTCCACTGCGAGGATCGCCCCGTGGACACGGTGGAGCATACGGTGGAGGTTTGCCCCGCCTGGGCAGAACACCGCCGTGTCCTCGTGGATGCGATAGGCGGCAGCGACCTCTCGCGCCGTGCCCTGGTTCAGGCCATGGTACGGAGTGAGAGGGAATGGGGGGCCGTCTCCAACTTCTGCGAAGCAGTAATGCTCGCGAAGAGGGAGGCGGCACACGTTAGGGAGATTCAACAGAGACCGAATCGCCCTAGCGCCCCCAGCAGCAGCCGTCGCAGGAGACGCCGGGGGCTGCGAGACGATCTCCGGCCACCGTAGACCCGGGCCTGCGGACGGCGAGTAGCGGGTAACTCGCCGTCCGATCAGCACCAGGCCCGAGAGTCGACGGCGCGTAGTGTTCCACGCGCGCCTCAAAGAGTTGTCAGCAAAGGACGGGGCCTGCCACGGCCAGTGCCTGCCCGGGGGTGGAGGATAAATTCGAAAGAGTTACCTCGCCCCCGGGCGCGTAGGGCAGGGAGGAACAGGGGTGGGTTTTAGTCAGTAAGAGTCTGACACGCCCTTCCGCTCCACCCCAGAGCGGAAAGAGTCATTAGATGATTTCCCACCCCCCAAAAAAAAAAAAAAAAAAAAAAAAAAAACCTGGACTAGCTCAAAACATAAACATCGATTTCTCAGCTTACAGGAATGCGATTTTGACCTAGTTTTTTGCATAGTAATTATAAGACAGGCTAGCTCCTGCTATCCAGACGCTAAAAATTGACCATCGCGGCTTCATTTTCTGAATACCCCACAATTTGTGTTTTTTACAAAATTTTGATTTTCAAATTTAGTTATCTTAAATTCTACTCGATAGATTCTTTTGGTTTAAACTCTATAGGACTCCACCAACCCTTACCTGTGTCCCGGTGCGTGTTTCGCGTATCCGAGTCCTGGTTTTGGTATCAATTTTCTAAATTTTTCCTCAAAAAACTGGTTTTTTGCACACTGTGCAAAATTTTTGTTCTGTCAAAATTTTTATTTCAGCATAACTAGTTAGCCCGCGCGGAGACGCAACTTTTGACACCCCACACGTGAGCCTAGCTCTCACGAAACGTCAAAAAATTCCAGATTGTGTTCGCGAAAAACGGGTTATCCCACCACTGTGCAAAGGCCCTTAAGGCGATCATCTCGAATTTAGTATAGCTAGCTAGGTCTTGCGGGGTTGCGTCTTTTGACACCTCTCCCGTCTGTCTAGCTTGCTGGGCACCCTTAATATTAAATTAAATATGAAATCCACTAAATTTGGTCGCGTTATCTAGAAAATCCACATACCTGGACTAGCTCAAAACATAAACATCGATTTCTCAGCTTACAGGAATGCGATTTTGACCTAGTTTTTTGCATAGTAATTATAAGACAGGCTAGCTCCTGCTATCCAGACGCTAAAAATTGACCATCGCGGCTTCATTTTCTGAATACCCCACAATTTGTGTTTTTTACAAAATTTTGATTTTCAAATTTAGTTATCTTAAATTCTACTCGATAGATTCTTTTGGTTTAAACTCTATAGGACTCCACCAACCCTTACCTGTGTCCCGGTGCGTGTTTCGCGTATCCGAGTCCTGGTTTTGGTATCAATTTTCTAAATTTTTCCTCAAAAAACTGGTTTTTTGCACACTGTGCAAAATTTTTGTTCTGTCAAAATTTTTATTTCAGCATAACTAGTTAGCCCGCGCGGAGACGCAACTTTTGACACCCCACACGTGAGCCTAGCTCTCACGAAACGTCAAAAAATTCCAGATTGTGTTCGCGAAAAACGGGTTATCCCACCACTGTGCAAAGGCCCTTAAGGCGATCATCTCGAATTTAGTATAGCTAGCTAGGTCTTGCGGGGTTGCGTCTTTTGACACCTCTCCCGTCTGTCTAGCTTGCTGGGCACCCTTAATATTAAATTAAATATGAAATCCACTAAATTTGGTCGCGTTATCTAGAAAATCCACATACCTGGACTAGCTCCCCCACCGAGTGTTTCCACGTTGCCGTCGTGGTGGGGCTTATGGGTCTCCATGATCCTGGGGACTTCCGGCATGAGTGACTAACTTGTGCCGGAAGGCTCCAGGGGAGAGGCCCGACTAAGAGGAACACACCGGGGGTCGCGTCCATTGTCAGTCGATCATCGTCGACTGCCAGTGGATGCGACCTCCACCCAATCCTAAGCTTGGAGGCGTGGCTATGGGATGCGTACCGGAGGGATGTCCGGATGCTAGCGCCTCACAAGAGAACCGCGCCGTTGGGAGACTTGAGCAAGTTGTTCGAGCCTCCTAGCGGCGTGGAACCAGGGGGAATCTTCGTCGCTGCTTTCTGGTACGCATCTGTTCATCAGATGCGACCTAGAGAGTGGCGCCGAAACTGGGGGGGGGCCCATAAGGGCAGAGTGTGTGAGTGAGTGAATGAATGAGAGAGAGTGAATGTGTCCTATGCGAAATGTTGAAGGAGGATAGGGAGGTCGAGTTAGGGGAGATAGGGACCTCACCCTTAAAAGGAAAACCCAATAATGACAGACAAGACAAAAGCAATATATACCCAGTCACGCCCCCATTCGTATGCTGGGGGGGGCGGCTCGAGTCTTACCCAAATAAACGACGACCTGGATCCGCTTGTCGGGGACAATCCCGACAACAAGAGCCGAGGAGGCTCCAGATCATCTCCTACATTCCAGGAGATGATCTCATTCAGCTATAAGACGCCCGACAAGCCGCGGTCGGGCGATGATAGCCAAGTCGAAGTCGGCAAGGAGGTGGAGCGTGGTGCTGCGTCGGAGTCCGGCGCAGCACTGGCAGCAGCTCCGGGCTCTGGGAGTCCGGAGAATGAGGAGGAAGTGGGTGCTTCCGGGGGAGTCGTGGGTGAATGCTCGCGGTTCTTCCGGAACCAAAAGCGCTCCAAATCGGGGGATGGCGGGGAGTCGTCCTCTGATGTAGAGGTGATGGCCCCGCCTCCCAAGATCCCCACCGGTCGGAGGGGAGGAGGAGCGATCCGGAGGCCCAGCAAGGCCACCAAGGCGGGCAGGAGAGCCGCAAGGCTCGCCAAGGAGGCGCGCCACCCCGCTGCGTTGGGGTCTTGTGCCTCGGCCTCTGGGTCCTCGGGTGGAGAGCCGGACGCCGCTAGCTCCAACTCGGAGCGAGCGGCCAGGCTTGCGGAGGTCGTGGAGGCCGCCATCAAGGGTGTGGTGCAGAAGAGGCTGCCCACATCCAGAAACAGGGCCACCTCCGAAGCCACGGCCTCCATAGTGGCGGCGGCAGAGGCGAGTTTCGGCGGGCCTCCGTCTGCATTGGACGAGACGTCCAAACTGCGGGCGGAGGTCGCCCGCCTGACCGCCACTACGGAGCTTCTGGTTAAGGAGAACCAGAAGCTCCGGGCAGACCTGGCCGAACTCCGAGGAGGTCACCGGAGGGACGCGCAGGAGGAGCTCCAGCACGGGCCGAGTCAGCCCCTGCCCGCCGCGGAGAACCAAGTTCTCGACCTGGTGCGGCAGGAGCTGGCCGCCTTCAACAGGCGGTTCTCCGTGCTGGAGGGCATTGTGTTGCGCCCTCCGCTAGCGGCGAGCCAGCCGGCCTCGGGCCAGCGGCAAACGCGCTCGTTTGCCGCCGCCGCGGCTGCTGCGCCCAAGGGTGCGGCGGAACGGGCCGACCGCGGGGCAGTGCTGAAGCCCGCGGGGCCGGCCCCGTCTAAGGCGACGAAGGCGCCAAAGGCGCCGCCAAAGCCACCTGGGAGGGTCCCAGCAAAGGCGACAAGGCGGCCGCCCCAGACTGCCCCGCCTTCTGAACCTCCTGCGACCGGGGCTGCCGAATGGCAAGTGGTCGGGGAGAAGAAGAAGGCGAGCAAGGCGGCAAGGGCGGCCAAGCGAAGGGAGAGGCGCAAGCGGCAGAAGGAGCGAGCCGCCGCGGCTAGGCTCCGCGCCCCGAAGTCCGCAGCTGTAGTGATCACACTACAGCCGGAGGCGGTAAAGAGGGGCGTGACCTACCGCGCCGTGCTCGCTAAGACGAAGGCGGCGGTGAGCCTCGAAGAGGTGGGGTGCGCCGACGGCGTCCGGGTGAAGGTCACCAAGACCGGAGCCCGGATGCTGGAGGTCCCCGGTGCCTCCAGCGGCCCAGCCGCTGACGCCCTGGCCGAAAGGATCAGGGCGTTGCTGGTGGACGAGGCCCGGGTGTCCAGGCCCACGAAATGCGCTGACATCCGCATTATGGGCCTGGACGACTCCGTGACGGAGGGTGAGGTTGTGGCCGCTGTTGCCAGGACTGGAGGGTGCCCTGCTGAGCAGGTGAGGGCGGGCACCATCCATCCTGACACTGCGGGGCTGCAAACCATCACGGTGAGCTGCCCCGTGTCGGCGGCCAAAGCCATCACCGCGGGGGGCCGGAGGCTTTTGGTGGGCTGGGTTTCAGCGCAGGTTAAGCTGCTGGAGCCCAGGCCTCTGAGGTGTTTCCGCTGCCATGTGGGCGACCATGTGGCGGCTAAGTGCACCTCGGAGGTGGACCGCAGTGACCACTGCTTCCGATGTGGTCAGCCCGGTCACAAGGCCGGCTCGTGTAACGCCGCGCCGCACTGCATGGTATGTGCGGCGGCAGGCAAGCCGGCCGATCACCGGGCTGGGAGCAACCACTGCGCTCCACCCGCCAAGGCCAAGGCCAAGACCAGAGGCAAGGCCAAGCCCTCCGCCACCGCCGTCACCGTCACCGCCGCAGCAGCCGTCACCGCCGCTTCCGCCGCTGCCGCCCCCATAGCCGTCGTCGTCGCCGCCGCAACCGCCGCGGCGGCGGGACTCTCACAGGGGGCTCAGGAGGAGGCTGTAATGGAATGCCAATAACGGCCCCATTACGCCTCCTCCAGACGAATCTCAACCACTGTGCCACTGCTCAGGACCTGTTGTTCCAGAGCATGGCGCAGTGGTCGATTAACGTCGCTGTGGTCGCCGAGCCGTACTATGTCCCGCCCAGGGATGACTGGGTGGAGGACCTGGACGGCTCGGTGGCCATCATTTCGTCGGCCGCCGCCGGTACCCCGACCCTTGAGGATGTCAAGAGAGGTCGGGGTTGCGTAGCAGCACGGTTCGGGGATATAGTAGTGGTAGGGGTGTACTTCTCCCCGAACCGATCTCTCGCCGAGTTCCAAATCTCTCTCGCGGAGTTGAGAGACGTCGTTGTCGTCGGGTACCGTTCCCTCCCTGTGCTCGTCCTCGGGGACTTCAATGCCAAGAACTTGGCTTGGGGTTCCCGGTACACGGACACACGGGGGAGGATGGCGGAGGACTGGGCCCTAGAGACGGGCCTGGTCAACCTGAACCGGGGTTCTGTCCCCACGTGCGTGCGGTGGCAGGGCGAATCGGTGGTGGATATCTCATTCGCCAGCCCCGCCCTGTCACCGTGCGTAGTTGACTGGCACGTCATGGAGGAGGTGGAGACGTATTCCGATCATCGGTATATCCGGTTTGACGTCTCCGCCCAGACCTCCAGCGCGCCGGTCCGACAGACCCCGAGTGGTCCGCGTTGGTCGCTGAAGCAGCTGGACCGGGAGCTACTCCTGGAAGCCTCGATCGTGCAGGCCTGGGTGACATCACCGGACAGGCCTGCCGACATAAACGACGAGGCAGAGTGGTTCCAGGAGGCCATGTCCGAGATTTGTGACGTGGCAATGCCCCGAGTCCGGCCTTGTGCTCGGCGCCAAGTGTACTGGTGGTCGCCGGCGCTTACGGCTTTACGCCAAGCGTGTATTGCCGCGCGACGCCGGTACACCAGGTATCGCAGGCGGCTCCGTAACCGCACGCCGGAAACGGAAGCCGTCGAGGCGGAGCTATACGAGGGGTACAGAGCGGCGAGGAAAGCCCTCCGAGCGGAGATCTTGCGGGCCAAGAAATCGGCCCGCGAGGAGTCGCTGGAGGCTCTCAACAGAGACCCGTGGGGGCGCCCGTACAAAGCGGTGCGGGAGAAACTCCGCCCATGGGCCCCCCCGCTGACGCAGAGTCTCCGGCCGCAGCTCGTGGAGGGCGTGGTGAGCGCTCTGTTCCCCTCGCGAGGGGAACATACCCCTCCGCCTATGGCTCCGCCTCCTGCGGTACCTGACGCGGACCAACCCGACGACGACGACGACGTTCCCGAAGTGACCGAGGTAGAGCTGAGAGCGGCGGTGCGTAGGCTGAACGCCAAAAGCACCGCCCCAGGACCCGATGGCTTTCATGGGAAAGCCTGGGTCCTGGCCTTGCAAGAGGCTCTCGGGCCTCGACTCAGAGGGCTTTTTAGCGCATGCTTGGAGAGGGGCCAGTTTCCACGTCGGTGGAAGACGGGGAAGCTGGTCCTGATCAAGAAGGTGGGGCGCCCTGCGGACTCTCCGTCCGCTTACCGGCCCATTGTGCTGCTCGACGAGGTGGGCAAGCTCTTTGAAAGAGTAATTGCAGACCGCCTCGTCGGGCAGATGGTGCGGGTGGGGCCGGATCTGGCGGAGAGCCAGTACGGCTTCCGCAGGGGGCGCTCCACGGTGGACGCCATCATGCGCGTACGAGCCCTCACGACGGGGGAGGCAGTTGCCCGGGGCAGGGTCGTCTTGGCGGTGTCTTTGGACATCTCCAATGCCTTTAACACCCTGCCCTGGAGTTGCATAGTGGAGGCACTCCGGTATCACCGGGTGCCGCCCTACCTCCGTCGCGTAGTCGAGGCGTATTTGACGGACAGAGCCGTCATCTACCCCGGTCATCAGGGAGAATGGAACCGGCGAGAGATGTCGTGCGGTGTTCCACAGGGATCGGTCCTGGGGCCGCCTTTGTGGAACATCGGATACGACTGGGTGCTGCGCTGCGACCTCCCCATTGGCGTCAGCGTAGTGTGCTACGCTGACGACACGCTAGTCTTAGCGCAGGGGTGGTCGCACGAGGCGGCGGCCGACCGTATGACACGCGGGGTTGCGACAGTCATAGGGAGGATCCGGCAACTGGGACTCGAGGTGGCTTTGCACAAGTCCGAGGCCATGTGCTTTCATGGCTATCGGAACGAGCCACCGGAGGGTTCCCAGATCACGGTAGGAGGGGTTCGCATCGGCGTCGAGGGTACGATGAAGTACCTGGGACTCGTCCTCGACAGCCGGTGGAACTTCGTCGAGCATTTTCGACGTTTGGCTCCCAGATTGGAAAGGGCCGGGGCCGCCTTGAAGCGGCTCCTACCCAATCTGAAGGGGCCAAACGCCTCCTGCCGGAGGCTCTACGCGGGGATCGTGCGGTCCATGGCCCTCTACGGGGCACCGGTGTGGGCGCGTTCGTTGACGCAGCGGTCAACGCGCCAGATGAACGCGGCCCAGAGGGTCATGGCCATCCGCATCATCCGCGGATACTGCACGATCTCCCGTGAGGCGGCGAGCCTCCTTGCCGGACTGTCACCGTGGGATCTGGAGGCAAAAATCCTCGCGCACCTGTACGAGTGGCGCGAGGAGGCTAAACGCCGGGGCGAAACTCCGCTGCCGCGACAACTCGCGGCTCGGCGGACAGAGCTCCGGCAGGATCTCATGGTGACATGGAGAGAGCGACTGTCGCAACCCAGCGCTGGGCACGCCACCATCGAGGCGGTAGTGCCCCTCTTTGAGGAGTGGCTGGAGAGGCGCCATGGCGCCCTCACCTTCCGCCTGACGCAGGTGCTCACCGGACATGGCTGTTTCGGGAAGTACCTGTGTCGTATCAAGGCGGAGGTGACCCCTGCGTGTTTCCACTGCGAGGATCGCCCCGTGGACACGGTGGAGCATACGGTGGAGGTTTGCCCCGCCTGGGCAGAACACCGCCGTGTCCTCGTGGATGCGATAGGCGGCAGCGACCTCTCGCGCCGTGCCCTGGTTCAGGCCATGGTACGGAGTGAGAGGGAATGGGGGGCCGTCTCCAACTTCTGCGAAGCAGTAATGCTCGCGAAGAGGGAGGCGGCACACGTTAGGGAGATTCAACAGAGACCGAATCGCCCTAGCGCCCCCAGCAGCAGCCGTCGCAGGAGACGCCGGGGGCTGCGAGACGATCTCCGGCCACCGTAGACCCGGGCCTGCGGACGGCGAGTAGCGGGTAACTCGCCGCCCGATCAGCACCAGGCCCGAGAGTCGACGGCGCGTAGTGTTCCACGCGCGCCTCAAAGAGTTGTCAGCAAAGGACGGGGCCTGCCACGGCCAGTGCCTGCCCGGGGGTGGAGGATAAATTCGAAAGAGTTACCTCGCCCCCGGGCGCGTAGGGCAGGGAGGAACAGGGGTGGGTTTTAGTCAGTAAGAGTCTGACACGCCCTTCCGCTCCACCCCAGAGCGGAAAGAGTCATTAGATGATTTCCCACCCCACAAAAAAAAAAAAAAAAAACCTGGACTAGCTCAAAACATAAACATCGATTTCTCAGCTTACAGGAATGCGATTTTGACCTAGTTTTTTGCATAGTAATTATAAGACAGGCTAGCTCCTGCTATCCAGACGCTAAAAATTGACCATCGCGGCTTCATTTTCTGAATACCCCACAATTTGTGTTTTTTACAAAATTTTGATTTTCAAATTTAGTTATCTTAAATTCTACTCGATAGATTCTTTTGGTTTAAACTCTATAGGACTCCACCAACCCTTACCTGTGTCCCGGTGCGTGTTTCGCGTATCCGAGTCCTGGTTTTGGTATCAATTTTCTAAATTTTTCCTCAAAAAACTGGTTTTTTGCACACTGTGCAAAATTTTTGTTCTGTCAAAATTTTTATTTCAGCATAACTAGTTAGCCCGCGCGGAGACGCAACTTTTGACACCCCACACGTGAGCCTAGCTCTCACGAAACGTCAAAAAATTCCAGATTGTGTTCGCGAAAAACGGGTTATCCCACCACTGTGCAAAGGCCCTTAAGGCGATCATCTCGAATTTAGTATAGCTAGCTAGGTCTTGCGGGGTTGCGTCTTTTGACACCTCTCCCGTCTGTCTAGCTTGCTGGGCACCCTTAATATTAAATTAAATATGAAATCCACTAAATTTGGTCGCGTTATCTAGAAAATCCACATACCTGGACTAGCTCCCCCACCGAGTGTTTCCACGTTGCCGTCGTGGTGGGGCTTATGGGTCTCCATGATCCTGGGGACTTCCGGCATGAGTGACTAACTTGTGCCGGAAGGCTCCAGGGGAGAGGCCCGACTAAGAGGAACACACCGGGGGTCGCGTCCATTGTCAGTCGATCATCACCGACTGCCAGTGGATGCGACCTCCACCCAATCCTAAGCTTGGAGGCGTGGCTATGGGATGCGTACCGGAGGGATGTCTTGATGCTAGCGCCTCACAAGAGGGCCGCGCCGTTGGGAGACTTGAGCAAGCTGTTCGAGCCTCCTAACGGCGTGGAACCTGGGGGAATCTTCGTCGCTGCTCTCTGGTACGCATCTGTTCACCAGATGTGACCTTGAGAGCGGCGCCGAAACTAGGGAGGGCCCATAAGGGCAGAGTGTGTGAGTGAGTGAATGAATGAGAGAGAGTGAATGTGTTTTATGCGATATGCTAGAAGAAGATAGGGAGGTTGAGTAGGGGGAGTCAGGGACCACACCCTTAAAAGGAACAAACATGACAGACAAGATTGAAGCGAATAAAATTACCCAGGGCGGCAACCACCTTCAAGAAGGTGGGGGAACCGCTGCGCTCCACGGAGCGTCTCGCCCCCATTCGTATGCTGGGG
Source organism: Polia nebulosa (assembly GCA_951329385.1). Classification (NCBI taxonomy): domain Eukaryota; kingdom Metazoa; phylum Arthropoda; class Insecta; order Lepidoptera; family Noctuidae; genus Polia; species Polia nebulosa. The sequence continues at coordinate 87,530 of CATNWG010000017.1, read as the reverse complement.
GGGGCGACTTTGGTCTTCCGCATGCCGGCGACGGCATCAAGAGCCGAGGAGGCTCCACAAACAACGACCTGGATCCGCTTGTCGGGGACAATCCCGACAACAAGAGCCGAGGAGGCTCCAGATCATCTCCTCCATTTGAGGAGATGATCAATTTTTGCTATAAGACGCCCGACAAGCCGCGGTCGGGCGATGATAGCCAAGTCGAAGTCGGCAAGGAGGTGGAGCGTGGTGCTGCGTCGGAGTCCGGCGCAGCACTGGTAGCAGCTCCGGGCTCTGGGAGTCCGGAGAATGAAGAGGAAGTGGGTGCTTCCGGGGGAGTCGTGGGTGAATGCTCGCGGTTCTTCCGGAACCAAAAGCGCTCCAAGTCGGGGGATGGCGGGGAGTCGTCCTCTGATGTAGAGGTGATGGCCCCGCCTCCCAAGATCCCCACCGGTCGGAGGGGAGGAGGAGCGATCCGGAGGCCCAGCAAGGCCACCAAGGCGGGCAGGAGAGCCGCAAGGCTCGCCAAGGAGGCGCGCCACCCCGCTGCGTTGGGGTCTTGTGCCTCGGCCTCTGGGTCCTCGGGTGGAGAGCCGGACGCCGCTAGCTCCAACTCGGAGCGAGCGGCCAGGCTTGCGGAGGTCGTGGAGGCCGCCATCAAGGGTGTGGTGCAGAAGAGGCTGCCCACATCCAGAAACAGGGCCACCTCCGAAGCCACGGCCTCCATAGTGGCGGCGGCAGAGGCGAGTTTCGGCGGGCCTCCGTCTGCATTGGACGAGACGTCCAAACTGCGGGCGGAGGTCGCCCGCCTGACCGCCACTACGGAGCTTCTGGTTAAGGAGAACCAGAAGCTCCGGGCAGACCTGGCCGAGCTCCGAGGAGGTCACCGGAGGGACGCGCAGGAGGAGCTCCAGCACGGGCCGAGTCAGCCCTTGCCCGCCGCGGAGAACCAAGTTCTCGACCTGGTGCGGCAGGAGCTGGCTGCCTTCAACAGGCGGTTCTCCGTGCTGGAGGGCATTGTGTTGCGCCCTCCGCTAGCGGCGAGCCAGCCGGCCTCGGGCCAGCGGCAAACGCGCTCGTTTGCCGCCGCCGCGGCTGCTGCGCCCAAGGGTGCGACGGGACGGGCCGACCGCGGGGCAGTGCTGAAGCCCGCGGGGCCGGCCCCGTCTAAGGCGACGAAGGCGCCAAAGGCGCCGCCAAAGCCACCTGGGAGGGTCCCAGCAAAGGCGACAAGGCGGCCGCCCCAGACTGCCCCGCCTTCTGAACCTCCTGCGACCGGGGCTGCCGAATGGCAAGTGGTCGGGGAGAAGAAGAGGGCGGGCAAGATGGCAAGGGCGGCCAAGCGAAGGGAGAGGCGCAAGCGGCAGAAGGAGCGAGCCGCCGCGGCTAGGCTCCGCGCCCCGAAGTCCGCAGCTGTAGTGATCACACTACAGCCGGAGGCGGTTAAGAGGGGCGTGACCTACCGCAGCGTGCTCGCAAAGACGAAGGCGGCGGTGAGCCTCGAAGAGGTGGGGTGCGCCGACGGCGTCCGGGTGAAGGTCACCAAGACCGGAGCCCGGATGCTGGAGGTCCCCGGTGCCTCCAGCGGCCCAGCCGCTGACGCCCTGGCCGAAAGGATCAGGGCGTTGCTGGTGGACGAGGCCCGGGTGTCCAGGCCCACGAAATGCGCTGACATCCGCATTATGGGCCTGGATGACTCCGTGACGGAGGGTGAGGTGGTGGCCGCTGTTGCCAGGACTGGAGGGTGCCCTGCTGAGCAGGTGAGGGCGGGCACCATCCATCCTGACACTGCGGGGTTGCAAACCATTACGGTGAGCTGCCCCGTGTCAGCGGCCCGAGCCATCACCGCGGGGGGCCGGAGACTTTTGGTGGGCTGGGTTTCAGCGCAGGTCAAGCTGCTGGAGCCCAGGCCTCTGAGGTGTTTCCGCTGCCATGTGGGCGACCATGTGGCGGCTAAGTGCACCTCGGAGGTGGACCGCAGTGACCACTGCTTCCGATGTGGTCAGCCCGGTCACAAGGCCGGCTCGTGCAACGCCGCGCCGCACTGCATTGTATGTGCGGCAGCAGGCAAGCCGGCCGATCACCGGGCTGGGAGCAACCACTGCGCTCCACCCGCCAAGGCCAAGGCCAAGCCCAGAGGCAGGGCCACGCCCTCCGCCACCGCCGTCACCGTCACCGCCGCGGCAGCCGTCACCACCGCTTCCGCCGCTGCCGCCCCCATAGCCGTCGTCGTCGCCGCCGCAACCGCCGCGGCGGCGGGACCCTCACAGGGGGCTCAGGAGGAGGCTGTAATGGAATGCCAATAACGGCCCCATTACGCCTCCTCCAGACGAATCTCAACCACTGTGCCACTGCTCAGGACCTGTTGTTCCAGAGCATGGCGCAGTGGTCGATTAACGTCGCTGTGGTCGCCGAGCCGTACTATGTCCCGCCCAGGGATGACTGGGTGGAGGACCTGGACGGCTCGGTGGCCATCATTTCGTCGGCCGCCGCCGGTACCCCGACCCTTGAGGATGTCAAGAGAGGTCGGGGTTGCGTAGCAGCACGGTTCGGGGATATAGTAGTGGTAGGGGTGTACTTCTCCCCGAACCGATCTCTCGCCGAGTTCCAAATCTCTCTCGCGGAGTTGAGAGACGTCGTTGTCGTCGGGTACCGTTCCCTCCCTGTGCTCGTCCTCGGGGACTTCAATGCCAAGAACTTGGCTTGGGGTTCCCGGTACACGGACACACGGGGGAGGATGGCGGAGGACTGGGCCCTAGAGACGGGCCTGGTCAACCTGAACCGGGGTTCTGTCCCCACGTGCGTGCGGTGGCAGGGCGAATCGGTGGTGGATATCTCATTCGCCAGCCCCGCCCTGTCACCGTGCGTAGTTGACTGGCACGTCATGGAGGAGGTGGAGACGTATTCCGATCATCGGTATATCCGGTTTGACGTCTCCGCCCAGACCTCCAGCGCGCCGGTCCGACAGACCCCGAGTGGTCCGCGTTGGTCGCTGAAGCAGCTGGACCGGGAGCTACTCCTGGAAGCCTCGATCGTGCAGGCCTGGGTGACATCACCGGACAGGCCTGCCGACATAAACGACGAGGCAGAGTGGTTCCAGGAGGCCATGTCCGAGATCTGTGACGTGGCAATGCCCCGGGTCCGGCCTTGTGCTCGGCGCCAAGTGTACTGGTGGTCGGCGGCGCTTACGGCTTTACGCCAAGCGTGTATTGCCGCGCGACGCCGGTACACCAGGTATCGCAGGCGGCTCCGTAACCGCACGCCGGAAACGGAAGCCGTCGAGGCGGAGCTATACGAGGGGTACAGAGCGGCGAGGACCGCTCTCCGAGCGGAGATCTTGCGGGCCAAGAAATCGGCCCGCGAGGAGTCGCTGGAGGCTCTCAACAGAGACCCGTGGGGGCGCCCGTACAAAGCGGTGCGGCAGAAACTCCGCCCATGGGCCCCCCCGCTGACGCAGAGTCTCCGGCCGCAGCTCGTGGAGGGCGTGGTGAGCGCTCTGTTCCCCTCGCGAGGGGAACATACCCCTCCGCCTATGGCTCCCCCTCCTGCGGTACCTGACGCGGACCAACCCGACGACGACGACGTTCCCGAAGTGACCGAGGTAGAGCTGAGAGCGGCGGTGCGTAGGCTGAACGCCAAAAGCACCGCCCCAGGACCCGATGGCTTTCATGGGAAAGCCTGGGTCCTGGCCTTGCAAGAGGCTCTCGGGCCTCGACTCAGAGGGCTTTTAAGCGCATGCTTGGAGAGGGGCCAGTTTCCACGTCGGTGGAAGACGGGGAAGCTGGTCCTGATCAAGAAGGTGGGGCGCCCTGCGGACTCTCCGTCCGCTTACCGGCCCATTGTGCTGCTCGACGAGGTGGGCAAGCTCTTTGAAAGAGTAATTGCAGACCGCCTCGTCGGGCAGATGGTGCGGGTGGGGCCGGATCTGGCGGAGAGCCAGTACGGCTTCCGCAGGGGGCGCTCCACGGTGGACGCCATCATGCGCGTACGAGCCCTCACGACGGGGGAGGCAGTTGCCCGGGGCAGGGTCGTCTTGGCGGTGTCTTTGGACATCTCCAACGCCTTCAACACCCTGCCCTGGAGTTGCATAGTGGAGGCACTCCGGTATCACCGGGTGCCGCCCTACCTCCGTCGCGTAGTCGAGGCGTATTTGACGGACAGAGCCGTCATCTACCCCGGTCATCAGGGAGAATGGAACCGGCGAGAGATGTCGTGCGGTGTTCCACAGGGATCGGTCCTGGGGCCGCCTTTGTGGAACATCGGATACGACTGGGTGCTGCGCTGCGACCTCCCCATTGGCGTCAGCGTAGTGTGCTACGCTGACGACACGCTAGTCTTAGCGCAGGGGTGGTCGCACGAGGCGGCGGCCGACCGTATGACACGCGGGGTTGCGACAGTCATAGGGAGGATCCGGCAACTGGGACTCGAGGTGGCTTTGCACAAGTCCGAGGCCATGTGCTTCCATGGCTATCGGAACGAGCCACCGGAGGGTTCCCAGATCACGGTAGGAGGGGTTCGCATCGGCGTCGAGGGTACGATGAAGTACCTGGGACTCGTCCTCGACAGCCGGTGGAACTTCGTCGAGCATTTTCGACGTTTGGCTCCCAGATTGGACAGGGCCGGGGCCGCCTTGAAGCGGCTCCTACCCAATCTGAAGGGGCCAAACGCCTCCTGCCGGAGGCTCTACGCGGGGATCGTGCGGTCCATGGCCCTCTACGGGGCACCGGTGTGGGCGCGTTCATTGACGCAGCGTTCAACGCGCCAGATGAACGCGGCCCAGAGGGTCATGGCCATCCGCATCATCCGCGGATACTGCACGATCTCCCGTGAGGCGGCGAGCCTCCTTGCCGGACTGTCACCGTGGGATCTGGAGGCAAAAATCCTCGCGCACCTGTACGAGTGGCGCGAGGAGGCTAAACGCCGGGGCGAAACTCCGCTGCCGCGACAACTCGCGGCTCGGCGGACAGAGCTCCGGCAGGATCTCATGGTGACATGGAGAGAGCGACTGTCGCAACCCAGCGCTGGGCACGCCACCATCGAGGCGGTAGTGCCCCTCTTTGAGGAGTGGCTGGAGAGGCGCCATGGCGCCCTCACCTTCCGCCTGACGCAGGTGCTCACCGGACATGGCTGTTTCGGGAGGTACCTGTGTCGTATCAAGGCGGAGGTGACCCCTGCGTGTTTCCACTGCGAGGATCGCCCCGTGGACACGGTGGAGCATACGGTGGAGGTTTGCCCCGCCTGGGCAGAACACCGCCGTGTCCTCGTGGATGCGATAGGCGGCAGCGACCTCTCGCGCCGTGCCCTGGTTCAGGCCATGGTACGGAGTGAGAGGGAATGGGGGGCCGTCTCCAACTTCTGCGAAGCAGTAATGCTCGCGAAGAGGGAGGCGGCACACGTTAGGGAGATTCAACAGAGACCGAATCGCCCTAGCGCCCCCAGCAGCAGCCGTCGCAGGAGACGCCGGGGGCTGCGAGACGATCTCCGGCCACCGTAGACCCGGGCCTGCGGACGGCGAGTAGCGGGTAACTCGCCGTCCGATCAGCACCAGGCCCGAGAGTCGACGGCGCGTAGTGTTCCACGCGCGCCTCAAAGAGTTGTCAGCAAAGGACGGGGCCTGCCACGGCCAGTGCCTGCCCGGGGGTGGAGGATAAATTCGAAAGAGTTACCTCGCCCCCGGGCGCGTAGGGCAGGGAGGAACAGGGGTGGGTTTTAGTCAGTAAGAGTCTGACACGCCCTTCCGCTCCACCCCAGAGCGGAAAGAGTCATTAGATGATTTCCCACCCCCCAAAAAAAAAAAAAAAAAAAAAACCTGGACTAGCTCAAAACATAAACATCGATTTCTCAGCTTACAGGAATGCGATTTTGACCTAGTTTTTTGCATAGTAATTATAAGACAGGCTCGCTCCTGCTATCCAGACGCTAAAAATTGACCATCGCGGCTTCATTTTCTGAATACCCCACAATTTGTGTTTTTTACAAAATTTTGATTTTCAAATTTAGTTATCTTAAATTCTACTCGATAGATTCTTTTGGTTTAAACTCTATAGGACTCCACCAACCCTTACCTGTGTCCCGGTGCGTGTTTCGCGTATCCGAGTCCTGGTTTTGGTATCAATTTTCTAAATTTTTCCTCAAAAAACTGGTTTTTTGCACACTGTGCAAAATTTTTGTTCTGTCAAAATTTTTATTTCAGCATAACTAGTTAGCCCGCGCGGAGACGCAACTTTTGACACCCCACACGTGAGCCTAGCTCTCACGAAACGTCAAAAAATTCCAGATTGTGTTCGCGAAAAACGGGTTATCCCACCACTGTGCAAAGGCCCTTAAGGCGATCATCTCGAATTTAGTATAGCTAGCTAGGTCTTGCGGGGTTGCGTCTTTTGACACCTCTCCCGTCTGTCTAGCTTGCTGGGCACCCTTAATATTAAATTAAATATGAAATCCACTAAATTTGGTCGCGTTATCTAGAAAATCCACATACCTGGACTAGCTCAAAACATAAACATCGATTTCTCAGCTTACAGGAATGCGATTTTGACCTAGTTTTTTGCATAGTAATTATAAGACAGGCTAGCTCCTGCTATCCAGACGCTAAAAATTGACCATCGCGGCTTCATTTTCTGAATACCCCACAATTTGTGTTTTTTACAAAATTTTGATTTTCAAATTTAGTTATCTTAAATTCTACTCGATAGATTCTTTTGGTTTAAACTCTATAGGACTCCACCAACCCTTACCTGTGTCCCGGTGCGTGTTTCGCGTATCCGAGTCCTGGTTTTGGTATCAATTTTCTAAATTTTTCCTCAAAAAACTGGTTTTTTGCACACTGTGCAAAATTTTTGTTCTGTCAAAATTTTTATTTCAGCATAACTAGTTAGCCCGCGCGGAGACGCAACTTTTGACACCCCACACGTGAGCCTAGCTCTCACGAAACGTCAAAAAATTGTCCTCCCACCCTCCCATAGTAAATTTTTAAGCTCTATACATAAGACACGGAAAATTTTGCAAAAACTTTTCGAAAATTTTATTTTTATTTTGAATAAGTCTGCTTTTAGTGGACTATAAAAATTTAATTGACACTTGACGTGACTAAAATTTTTAGTCACATAATTTTGACTTGAAAACTTTTATAATTTTTCTATTCTTTTATTTTCTACTTTTGTCTGATCCCCTCTTTACAGGGATCTAGATCTATAGATTGATTTAGTTTGTGTTGACCTGTTTTTATTATATAAATATTATTTACTGATCCCTCCTTTACAGGGTTTCAGTCAAAGAACGTTTGTCCTCTGACTGGATTTGTTTTCCGACTCAATCATGTTCCGCACGCCAGCCCAAAAGGACTCAGACCCGCAGAGTTCTGGGAGCTCGCCGCGATCGGCAGAGAAAGCCGGAACCTCACTGCAGAGCGTGAGGCGCAGTATCGGGGAATGGGAGGCTGGGAAAGCTGAGCCTAGGGTTAGGTCTCCAGCCATCCCGGACCATGATGCTGCACCACCAACCACGCAAAGAATCCCCGGCTCTCTGGTGACGCGCCGGGTCTCTGGGGGCGCTGCGGGTCCTGTAAAAAAGACCGAAAGTAAATACCCCAACCTCACGGCGGAAGCGAGAGCTTGCCTAGGTAAAGCAAAACTTCACTTGGGCAACTCTCGCAACTTAAAGACTGAGATAAAAACGGAGGTCTTGGGAGCAATCAATCGGCTCTATGAGCTAGTGAAGGAGTCGGAAAAGTCTAAACTTCCTGTCGCTTCTGCAACCACTCCAACTACCGACCTGGCCAGTCTGCCCTCTTCCAGCGACACAACCGTCATTAACCAGCAACTCATGAACCAACTCGAGTCAAACAGTGCCCTTATTAGGGAAAACATAAATAAAATGGAGTTGCTGCGAGAAGCTTTGGCGACAAGGGACTTTGTTGAGGAGAGAACATACGCGGCTGTGGCTGCTGCGCATAACAACCAGACCGCAACTCAGACTCTAGGGCGAGCTACGCTGCACTCCGTGGTTGTCTCCTCAACAAAGGACACCGAAACAGGAGACGAAGTATTAGAAAGGGTAAGAAAGGCAGTTGATGCTAAGGAGGGTTGGGTGAAAGTGGAGAAAGTCAGAAAGGCGAGGGACAGGAGGATTATAATGGGATGTCGCTCGAGGGAGGAGAGGGATAAGATCAAGGAGAGATTGGAAGCAGTCGGGCAGGGTCTCGTCGTTGAGGAAGTGACGAACCGGGACCCGCTTCTGATTCTAAGGGATGTGCTGCTGATTCACAGTGACGAAGAAGTGATGAAAGCCCTAAGGAATCAGAATCGGGAACTATTTCACGACCTTGAAGGTGAGGCCCAGAGGATGGCTATCAAATTCCGAAGGAAGACGCGAAACCCTCATTTGAACCACATTGTGGTCAGTGTGTCCCCATTAATCTGGAGGAGGGCCATCGAAGGCGGAAGGTTACGCATTGACCTCCAGAACGTGCACGTCGAAGACCAGACGCCACTGGTGCAGTGTACCCGCTGCCTGGGCTACGGGCACAGCAAACGATTTTGCAAACAGCCAGCCGATCTGTGCAGTCACTGTGGCGGTCCGCACTTCAGAGCGGATTGCCCGGACAGGCAGATCGGCGAAGCAGCGGTGTGCGTTAACTGCACCAGGGCAAAGATGGGGAACACTGGGCACAATGCTTTCAGCACAGAATGCCCCGTACGAAGAAGGTGGGATGCACTCGCTCGAGCCTCAATAGCGTATTGCTAATGTTGCCCCTGATACCCACCAGTACAAAGTGGTCCAGGCCAACCTGCAGCGGTGTCAGCTTGCCACCAACGAGTTGTTGCTGGAGGCTGCCAAACGGAAACTTGCCATAGCGTTGCTCCAGGAGCCCTATGTGGGGGGGGTGAGAAGGATGAAGGGCTACCGGGGCGTAAGGGTCTTCCAGAGCTCTGAGGGAGGAGAAGGGACTGTAAAGGCAGCAATAGCTGTGTTTGACCATGATTTAGATATCATACAGTACCCGCAACTCACCACAAACAACATCGTTGTGGTGGGAGTCCGAACCAGAGCCTGGACGATCACGCTGGTGTCCTTCTACTTCGAGCCCGGCGAGCCCATAGAGCCTTACCTGGAGCACCTAAAACGAGTGGAGCAGGACGTGGGCCCCAGCAGGTTGGTCATTGGAGGAGACACAAATGCAAAGAGTACTTGGTGGGGTAGCGGCAACGAGGACCCGAGAGGGGAGCAGATGTGTGGAGCACTGGGGGAAATGGGTCTCCATATCCTCAACGTGGGGGACATCCCAACCTATGACTACATCAGGGGAGGCATTAGGTACAGCAGCCACGTGGACGTGACGGCCTGTTCGGCGGACATGCTGGACCTGGTGGATGGCTGGCGAATCGTGGAAGGTCTCACGAGTTCCGACCATAACGGCATATTTTTCGGCATTAATTTAACAAAATCTAAAGGAATAAAAATCGAGCGCACCACAAGAAAATACAACACAAAGAAGGCTAATTGGAGGCAGTTTCGTGAGAAACTGTCTCAAATTATGCTGGAAAATAATCTAACAGTTACGGAAGTTAATAACATAAACACCATAGACCAATTAGAACGCACAATCAACACATACACACAGGCCGTAACTGAAACATGTACACACACAATACCAATAAAACAGAACAAACAAATACTTACCTTGCCGTGGTGGTCGAAGGAACTCGCTGGGATGAAGAAGCTGGTCGCCACTAGGAAACGCAGAGTCAGGAACGCAGCGCCGGTCCGGAGAGAGATGGTGGTTAGGCTGTACCTGGAAGAAAAACAGAAGTATGAGGAGGCTGTGAAGAAGGCCATAGAAGAGAGCTGGAAGGAGTTTTGCGGCAAACAAGATAGAGAGGGGGTCTGGGAGGGGATCTACAGAGTGATGGGAAGGGTCTCAAAGAGAGAAGAGGATCTGCCTCTGCAGGTGGAAGGACACACTCTGGACGCGAAGGGCTCGGTGAGGCTGTTGGCCGAGACTTTCTACCCCGAGGACCGTGAGGAAGACGACAACATGGACCATCGCCAAACCCGACAACTGGCAGAAATGGTAAACGAGTGGAGCCATGATGAACGACATGACCCACCGTTTACCCAAAGCGAGCTTGATAGGTCCATGAGGTCGTTCAACCCAAAAAAGGCCCCGGGAGCCGACGGCTTCACTGCCGACATTTGCTCTCAGGCCATTGATTGCGCTCCTGAATTCTTCCTGTCGCTGTTAAATAAATGCCTGGCGCACCACCACTTCCCGAAGTCCTGGAAGGAAGCAACGGTGGTTGTGCTCAGGAAGCCAGGCAAAGACTCGTACACCGTCCCAAAATCCTACAGGCCGATTGGGCTTTTGCCTGTGCTAGGGAAGGTGTACGAGAAGATGCTGGTTGCTCGTCTCAAATTTTACCTGCTCCCCAGGATTAGTACTCGCCAATACGGCTTTATGCCCCAAAAGAGCACCGAAGACTCCCTCTATACTCTCGTGCATCACATCCGCGCAAAGCTGGCACAGAAAAAGATCGTCACGCTTGTGTCGCTGGATATAGAGGGAGCATTCGACAGTGCGTGGTGGCCCGCCATTAAGGTACGATTGGCTGAGGAAAAGTGTCCTGTTAATTTGAGACGAGTAGTCGCCAGCTATCTCAGCGACAGGATGGTCAGCGTGAGATATGCCGGAGAGGAGAGCAGAAAGTCAACCAGCAAAGGGTGTGTTCAGGGTTCTGTAGGGGGGCCCATTTTCTGGAATCTGCTTCTGGACCCTCTCCTGAGGCAGCTGGAGGACAGAGGTTACTACTGCCAGGCATTCGCCGACGACGTCGTAATGGTGTTCGTCGGCGAATCGGCAGTAGAAATCGAGGGACAGGCCAATGCCGCTCTCGAACATGTTCGAGCGTGGGGTGTCAGAAATAAGCTGAAATTCGCGCCGCATAAAACTTGTGCGATGGTTCTTACGCGGAGGCTGAAGTACGACACGCCACGTTTGAGCATGGGGGGGATCGACATTGGTATGTCCCAAGATGTTAAAATCCTGGGTCTCACAATTGATGAAAAGCTCACATTCAACAAGCACATAGCTATCGCCTGTAAGAAGGCGATAGCTATTTACAAGCAACTAGCCAGAGCAGCCCGGGTGAGCTGGGGTTTGCACCCGGAAGTCATCCGGGTGATATACACCGCAGCAGTCGAGCCAACGCTCCTGTACGCCGCAAGTGTTTGGGCACCAGCCGCGAACAATTTAGGGGTCATTAAGCAGCTAAATGTGGTCCAAAGGGGGTTTGCGCAAAAGCTGTGTAGAGCCTACCGCACGGTCTCCCTTAACTCGGCTCTGGTACTGGCTGGGTTACTCCCGCTCGATTTGCGCATCCGCGAGGCGGCTGCGCTGTACGGGGCAAAGAGGGGGGTGCCTCAGCCAGTGTTAGGAGACAGGGAGGTCGAGCGAATGGCTCCAGCGATCGAGTCCCCGCACCCCGCAGAGCAGACCACACTGCAGTTCGGCAGCCTGATAGACGAGGAACAATATCAGAACCACAGCGACTTCGCTGTGCGTATCTTCACAGACGGCAGCAAGATTGAGGGCAAGGTCGGAGCGGCGCTATCCTTGTGGAATAGCGCCACCGAGGTAAAGGCCCTCAAACTTGCTCTGCCGTCTTACTGCACCGTCTATCAGGCTGAGCTATTGGCCCTTCAAAGAGCGGCTGGTGAGGCGCTCAAACGCAGGGAAAGCACGTTCGGCATCTTCAGCGACTCCATGGCGGCCCTTCAGTCGGTAGTAAACGTGAGTTCCCCCCATCCCCTTGCAGTGGAAACCAGAGACACCATCCGCCGCTGCGAGCTCCAGAACAAGAGTGTCTCCTTGTTCTGGATCAAGGCCCACGCAGGATTGGAGGGAAACGAGCGAGCCGACCAACTCGCGAAGGAAGCCGCCCTGAGGTCGAAGAAGAAGCCGGACTATGATCTGTGCCCCGTTTCATTCGTCAAGCGACAGATCCGTATGGAGTCGCTTGACGAGTGGAACGGGAGATATAAGTCGGGGGCAACAGCCTCCGGCACAAAGTTATTTTTCCCTGACGCAGTTGCGGCGTACAGTGTGGTACGAAAATTTGAGCCGACAGGACTGACTACCCAAATCCTCACGGGGCACGGTGGGTTCTCCGCATACCTGAAACGCTTCAAGTGTAAGGAGAACGCATCGTGCGCCTGTGAGCCCGGAATAGACGAGACGGTACTGCACGTCTTGCTGGAGTGCCCGATCACCGCCAGGATGCGGTATGAAGCGGAACAAATCCTTGAAGGAAAACTAATAGCCGGAAACTTACCCAATTTAATTAATAGTAAGAAAAGGAAAATATTTTTAGAATACTGTGTAGATATAGCAAAAAGAGTAATAAGCAGAAATAAAGTAGTTTAAGAAAATTAGGATACTTATTATATCGTAGCATATATTTAAGGTATCTTAAAAACCAGAAGAAAAAAAAAAGAAAAAAAAAAAGTATACATATATTCTAAAATAAAATAAATAAATAATTAAGCTAGTAATATATAAGTAGGTATAGATGCTGTTAAATTTATAAGAGATATTTTTGTAGTTTTGTCTGTCCAGCCCCTTACATGAGACACATGTCACGTCAACAAATTAAAAGAAGTTGATAAAATGAAAAATCGCAAATAACAGGCTCTGATCCTGTCAGAGGACATCTTGCGTGGCAGGAGTGTGGTTTTAGTCAGTAAGAGTCTGACACTGCCCGGGTTGCCTCACTTGTGATGCAGCCTGGGCGTCCATGAGGATTTCCCACTCCTGCCAAATAAAAAAAAAAAAAAAAAAAAAAAAACCTAACCTAACCTAACCTAACCCAGAGTCCGCGGCTTCCCCCCGCGACGATAGCACGCTTACAAGGTTGCTCCGCGCTCGAAATCGCAAAAAAATTTAAAGAAAAATACGAAAAAGTGGTTTTTTCTAACGTGTTTAAGTCAAGTGAACCACCAAAATTTGCGGGAAAGTGCGGGCTATCCGATAGTGTAAAGTGCGCAATTGAAAAATTAGTGGAAAAGTGCGAAAAACGCAAAAACGTGCAAAAGTGAGAGAATTTGAAACTTAAAAAATTAACGCTGCGGAAATAAGATCGACGACACCAACATTTTCTGGTGTCAAACGACGCGTCTTGCTGACGCCCACAATATTGAGCTGCTTCCCGATTTTTCCGTGCCACGCGCTTGGAGAAAATCGGGAAAAACCTGTCACCACGTGGCCACGTGCTGCCGGTTCCAGTCTGGTGCGGCAGTAACCATCGAGCGGCTTCGACGGAAGACGACGAGCCCAGCAAGACGACGCTTCGATCTCCGGAAAAGGTGAAGTGGCTCCAGAGATATTAGGTTTTTAAAATTGTGCATAACTTCAAAAAATTATATTTTATTATTTGACGCGACGACCCCCCAATTTTAAATTGGCATTCAAAGGGCATTATTAAGTTCTTGATATTTGCGAAATTTCAGATTTCTACCCCTCATAGTTTTCGAGCTACGATTTTTTAAATTTTAAGGGTTGACTTGAGGGGTACTAATTAGGGGTCTGGTATCTCTGGAACCACTACCCAAAAATAGTTTAAGTTAGTTTTACTACTAGTCTTAAGTTTTTAAAAATTTTTACTGTATAGTTTTTAAGCTGTGCTCTTTTTAGCGGAAAATAGGGTGTTTATTGAATTTAAAAAATCGGGGGTGAGTTTTCCAAGGCCAACCATATTAAATCTGGATTGGGCTCTTCAAGCCCAGTACGGAGAGACCAAACTCGGCCAGTTTTGGCCAACAGGGGCCAATTTTGTAAAGGCGGCCGCCATTTTTGGCGCCATCTTGGAAAACTTGCTCCCGACATAGCTCCGGACTCGCTGGACATAGAAAGCTGCGGTTTTCGCAGCTGCATTAAGGGGGGCGATACCTGTCCTGTCCGCATATTTTCAGGCGATTTGGCGCTGTCAGTTTTCAGGATCCTGAAGACCACCCTGCGTGCTGGAGCGGGTTAGCCCAAGCCAGAAAAGTCCAAACACGGACGTTCTGCGGCTTTTGGAAGGGAAGATAGCCCGGGTTTGAGATCGACTTTGACAGTTTACGAACTGTCAAACGCTTTTTCAAACCCGTGTAACTCCCGAACCGTGGGTCGTGGAGCGTTCGGGTTTTCTTTTGGGACGTTGGCTGGCTCTCCCCTATCTGGTTGGCGCCTTTTCGGGGGTTTTCAGGACCTGAAAACTTTTCAGCCTGAAACTATTTCAGGCGGATAGACCGCGTCGCGCCCATTTAGGGAAGTCCAAGCGCGGACGATCTGCGGCCACTAGGAAGGAAGATAGCTCGGGTTTGGGGTTGACTTTGACAGTTCTCGGACTGTCAAACGAAATTTCAAACTCGGATAACTGCCGAACCGGAGGTCGTGGAGCGCTCGGGTTTGCTCAGCGGACATTGGCTGGCCCTTCTCTGCCTGACTGGCGCATTTTCAGGACTTTTCAGGGCCTGAGGTCTTTGTGGCCTGAAAACTGCACAGGTGGATAGGCGACATCGCGCCCGGTCGGGGGAACCCAAGTACGGCGGTATTCGGACGAACGGTTCCGGAGATAATAGCAGAAGACTGAATTCCGGGCGCCATCTTGCTTTTGGATCCGGATTTTTGGAAGGCTGTATCTCGGGAACCCTTTGGGCTAGGGTGGTCGAGTTTGGGTTCGTCTGAAGGGGCTCGAGGGGACCTGTCCCCTGAGGAATAGAGACTGACTCTACGTAGAGTTACAAAAATTTTGTGTTGAAATTTGTTAAAAAATTTTAAAAGAAAGACGGTCCTGAGTGCTTCTTGGCACTGGACGGAGTTTTAGGTTATTTTTTAGTTTTATTTATCCTTAAGGAAGTGACAGAGCAAGGCTCTACCTTTACTCAACTGGACTGTACTCTCACAGAGGTTGTACCTTCTGACAGGCATGTACTAGCTGCCTTCTCTACTAAATTTTAGTAGTTAGAACGTTTGTTGACCCGCTAATATTGTCATTAGTGGAACTGACGGGGGCGCGCCTGTTGGTCTCCCAGCCGCATACGAAGACCAGTTAAGAGGATTCTACGAATCCTATTATATTATTTTATTGACTGCTCTGTACACTCACTGCACTAATTTATACACAGTTATTTATACACATTTATTTATACACATTTATTTATATACATTTATAATATACACAAGACCGGGTACCTTTTACAATACCCTTCTGACGTCGGACTGGTTCAATTCTGAATCCATATATACGAGACAAGATGAACTTAGGTATTCGTACACCTATCAAAAAACCGGTAAACCGACCAAACATGAGCCCACCGAACATCACAGAAGAGGCTGGACCCTCCACGCAAAGCGTCCGGAGAAGCGTGGGTGAATGGGAGGCTGGGCAGCCGGCAAAGAAACCGACCCCCCCGATAAAACCGAGTTTAGTGAGGAAGGCGACGGAAGATGCTCCGCCTAGGCTGACACCGGACGCGACACGGAGAGCGTCCGTTGAAATCGTTAGCCTGAGTCCGCCAGCAGTAAAAACTAGGGTCGCAGAGGCAAGAGCGTGCCTTGTAAAAATAAAAACTCATCTGACCAATTCCAAGAACCTGAAAAGGGAAATCAAGGATGAGGTCAAGGCCCAGGCGGACCGGCTTTACTTGCTCGTGAAGGAGTCCGAGCAAGATAAAGGACGAGCACCGACGCAAACGGAAACGACGGAAACTAAAGGGACTCAAGCGCAAGAAGAAGACCAAGTTGTTACCAGCGCCAAAAAGGAAATAGAGTCTCTCAAATCGGTTCTAGAAGACCACAGCCGGAACCTTCGGGAGAATAATGAGAAGCTCGATAGGCTGAAAGAGGCACTACAAACTAGCGAAGCATACATGGAGAAACTCTCCTATGCTAGTGTAGCGGCAAGTCGGCCTATCGAGCGGCCACCGAAGCAGACGGCGCTTCATTCCATAGTGGTCACCTCCACCAAAGAGACCGAGACCGGGGAACAAATTATTGATCATATCAGGAAGGCGGTCAACGCGAAAGAGGGGTGGGTCACTGTAGATAGGATTAGGAAAGCAAAAGACAGGAAAGTGATTTTGGGATGCAAAACGGAAGAGGAAAGGGAGAAAATTAAGAGAAGGTTAGCAAGTGTGGGGGAGGTGTTGAGGGTGGAGGACGTCAGGAACAGAGACCCTCTCGTTAGTCTGAGAGATGTCCTAACTTACAACACCGACGAAGATATCCTCAAAGCTCTAAAAAACCAAAACAAGGACGTGTTTGAGGAGCTTACAAAGGAAAACGACCGGGTAGAGGTCCTTTTTAAAAAGAAAACGAGGAACCCCCACACGCACCACGTGATCCTCAGGGTCTCCCCAAAGATCTGGAATAGGCTACTGGATAGGAAGACCATACACATTGATCTGCAAAGGATCCGAGTGACCGATCAGAGTCCACTTGTGCAATGTTCTCTATGCCTAGGTTTTGGGCATGGAAGACGCCTCTGTAGAGAGAAATTGGAAAAGTGTAGCCATTGCGGGGGCCCACACATGAGGACGCAATGCGCTGACTGGCTGGCCGGAGCACCTCCGTCCTGCTGTAATTGTGTGCGAGCAAAGCTCGGGAACACAGAGCACAACGCCTTTAGCGATGAGTGCGCAGTGAGGAAGAGAAGTGAGGTCCTGGCCAGAGCTACAGTAGCGTATTGCTAAAGTGGTCACTGGCGAAAGGGCAGGCACCCCAACCAGAAGATACGCAGTAGCCCAAGCCAACCTACAAAGAAAGGAACTGGCAACCACCGAACTCTTTTTAGAGGCCAGTGAGCGAAACATCGCATGGGCACTGATCCAGGAACCGTATGTGGGGGGGGCTAGGAGTATGAAGAGCTACCGAGGTGCGAGAGTCTACCAGTGCGAGGTTGAAGGAAGTGGGACGGTAAAGGCGGCAATAGCCGTCTTTGATGATGACTTAGATGTCATTCCGTACCCGAAACTCACCACTAACAACATCGTTGTGGTGGGGATCCGGACCAAAGCCTGGGAAATCGCAGTAGTCTCTTACTACTTTGAGCCAGGTAAACCCATAGAGCCTTACCTGGATCAGCTGACCAATACAAAGTTGGAGCTGGGCACCGGACTACTGCTAATAGGCGGAGACGCTAATGCAAAGAATACCTGGTGGGGAAGTACCATAGAAGACCCCAGGGGAGAAGAAATGTCCGGGACCCTGGAAGAGTTGGAGCTTCAGGTACTGAATACTGGCGATACGCCGACCTATTACACAGTAAGAGGCGGCGTTATATACAAGAGCCATGTGGACGTCACGGCGTGTTCGCTCGAGCTCTTTGACATGGTAGACGGCTGGCGGATCGACACAGGGGTAACGAGCTCGGACCACAATACCATTTTATTTGAAATTAAATTAAAAAGAGAAAAAGGGACAAGTATAATTAGGACAACGAGGAAATATAAGACTAAAAAGGCTAATTGGGAAAAATTTGGAATTAAATTGGGGGAACAAAAATTAGAAAATAACATCAGCTTAGAAAGTATAAATCGTATAATAAACAAAGCTGAACTCGAAAGTGTAGTAGTCAGATATAAAAATGCAATAGAGAAAGCGTGTGATGAGGCTATCCCTAAAACTAATACGATAACTAAAGTAAATATACCGTGGTGGTCCGAGGATCTCGCTGTGAAGAAGAAGGAGGTTGCGAGAAGGAAGAACCGTATCCGGAACGCCGCACCGGTCCGCCGAGCGATGGTCGTAGACGAGTACCTGAAAGCGAAAGATGAATATGAGTGCCAAGCCAAGAAAGCCCAAGTAGCCAGCTGGAAAGCATTCTGTGAGAAGCAAGAAGGAGAGAGCATATGGGAAGGCATATACAGAGTCATCAGAGGGACCACCAGGAGACAAGAAGAACTGACCCTAAGTAGCGATGGTGCATTCCTAAACCCGAAGGAGTCGGCAGCCTTACTTGCCGACACGTTCTATCCAAAGGACACAGCGGAAGAAGATAACACAGACCACAGGCTCACCAGAGAAGCAGCCAGCCGGGTAAATGAGTGGCGTCAAGATGAATATCTTGACCCACCGTTTACACCGTTGGAGCTGAAGACAGCCATGGAGCGCTTCAACCCCAAGAAAGCCCCCGGAGCGGATGGATTTACGTCGGACATCTGCAGTCGAGCGATCTGCCAGGACCTGGACGCTTTCCTTGCCCTTTACAATAAATGCCTAGAATTGGCACATTTCCCGGACATCTGGAAAGAGGCAACGGTGGTGGTCCTCAGAAAACCGGGCAAGGAAAATTATACGAACCCCAAGTCATATAGACCGATAGGTCTCCTGCCGGTCTTGGGGAAGGTCCTGGAGAGGATGGTAGTAGCGCGGATTAAATGGCAGCTCGTGCCGCGGTTTAGTACTCGTCAATTTGGCTTTATGCCCCAGAAAAGCACCGAGGACGCTCTCTATAATCTAATGGAACACGTACAGGACAAGTTGAGGCTGAAGAAGCTAATTGTCCTGGTGTCATTGGATATAGAGGGTGCTTTCGATAGCGCCTGGTGGCCGGCTATCAAAGTCAGACTGGCTGAGGAAAAGTGCCCGGTAAATATCAGGAGGCTACTAGACAGCTACCTCGACTGCAGAAAAGTAAAGGTAAGGTATGCTGGGGAGGAATGCACGAGAGAAACAAATAAAGGCTGTGTTCAGGGGTCAATCGGTGGTCCCATTTTCTGGAATCTTCTACTGGATCCGCTACTTAAAGATCTGGAGCGAAGGGGATATTTCGTACAGGCCTTTGCCGACGACATCGTTTTGGTCGTTGATGGGGACACGGCGGCTGAAGTCTCCAGAACCGCCAATGCAGCCCTCGCCCATGTTCAGAGTTGGGGCGTCCGAAATAAGCTAAGGTTTGCACCGCACAAAACCTGTGCGATGCTCATAACCAACAAGCTTAAGTACGACACTCCAATTCTGAGCATGGCCGGGGTCGACATCGGTATGGTGAGGAGCATGAAGCTGCTGGGTCTGACCATTGACGACAAATTAACCTTCAACGAGCACACCGAAAACGTCTGCAAGAAGGCAGCGGAGGTTTATAAGCAGCTTTCACGTTCGGCAAAGGTGAGCTGGGGACTAAATAGGGAGATTATTCAAATCATATACACTGCCACGATAGAGCCAATCGTCACGTATGCGGCTGGAGCCTGGGCTCCCGCTACGAAGAAGTTGGGTATACGGAGGAAGCTTGGTTCTATCCAACGAGGATTCGTCCAGAAGCTCTGTAAGTCTTACCGTACGGTCTCACTGAACTCGGCACTGGTGCTGGCTGGAATACTGCCTCTGGACCTCCGCATACAAGAGGCAGCCGCCCTGTATGAGGCTAGGAGAGGGTCATCCCGGTTTGTGCCAGGAGACCGGGAGATTGAGAGTGCGGTGAGATTTGCAGAGACGTCTCACCCTGCCAAACAAATGGCCTTGGAATTCATGTGTCTGGCAGACCAACAGCTCTTAGACAGCCACAACGTGCAGGCAGTGCGAATCTTCACTGACGGCAGCAAGATTGAGGGGAAGGTTGGAGCCGCATTATCCTTGTGGGATAATGAAGGCGAAGTCCAGAACCTCAAACTTAGCCTTGCCGCGTACTGCACGGTTTACCAGGCGGAATTACTAGCCATTTGCAAGGCAACGGACGTGATCCTCAAACGCAAGGAGACGAGCTATGGCTTGTACAGCGACTCAATGGCAGCATTGCAGGCGCTGGCAAGCCATGGTTCCCTCCACCCTCTGGCGGTCCGTGCACGAGCTAATTTGGCTCGGGCTTTGGAACAGGATAAAGATGTATCTTTCTTTTGGGTCAAGGCCCACGCGGGCTTGCCGGGGAACGAGCGTGCGGATGAACTGGCAAAGGAGGCAGCGTTGTCGTCACGGAGGAAGCCGGACTACGACCGGTGTCCGATTTCATTCATCAAGCGGCAAATCCGTTTGGATTCGCTTGATGAATGGAACCGGAGATATGTGTCGGGCGAGACGGCCTCGGTGACGAAAATGTTCCTTCCGGATGCCATAGCGGCCTACCGTATTGTACAACGGGTGAGGCCGACAGGCGTGCTTACGCAGGTTCTGACGGGGCACGGTGGGTTCTCAGAATACTTGAATCGTTTCAGGTGTAAGGAGAGCCCATCGTGCGCCTGCGACCCCAATCTGACGGAATCGGTCCCGCACATTGTCCTGGATTGTCCCGTTTTCGCGAGAGAGCGGTACAATCTGGAGCAGGAATTGGGCCTGAGACTGCGGAAGGAAAGCGTGGCAAAAATTATGGCCGGCAAACAAGTAAAAGTATTTATAACCTACTGTGAGAGTATAGCTCAGAGAGTAATAAATGGGAATAAAATTGTAACATAAAACTATGTTTCATAATATATTGTTATATATAATTATTGTAAACATAGGAATTAAGTATATCAAATTATTAATAGGATAAGCAGTAGGTTTAGTATATAAAAATTGTTAAACAGAACAACTTTAATGTTAAGTTAGAATATGTAGTAAGTGTATAAACTAAATTGTATTAGTATATTAAGATAATAGAAATGTAAGTTAAGTAAACACAATATGTGTCCATGGTGTATCTCTTAGGTAATTTTAGAAAAATGTAATATAATAAAGAAAAGTGTATCCTGTTATTTCCCTGTGTTATGCAAAAATAGCAATACAATAAAATAGTAGAAGAATAGGAAAGAATTAAGTGGGAGTCCCACCCACAGGATAAATGGTGAAGGATAAAAGAAAGACAAAGTATGCAGCATGAAAGTGCGAGAGGAATGAAATGCGAGAACTGGTATGGATGAGGAATAGATTTAAATAGGCGCCAATTACGTTGGTGGAACTAGTCTGGAAAAAAAAAAAAAAAAAAAAAAAAAAAAAAAAAAAAAAAAAAAAAAAAAAAAAACCTAACCTAACCTAACCTAACCTAACCTAACCTAACCTAACCTAACCTAACCTAACCTAACCTAACCTAACCTAACCTAACCTAACCTAACCCTTAGCTTGCCAACGTGCTGTACTGTCTACCAGGCGGAACTCCTGGCCATATGCGTAGCTACACGCCAGATACTGCGTCGCGGGGAGGGAACCTTTGGTATTTACAGTGACTCGAAGGCCGCACTGGAGACGGTCACAAACCAGGGTTCCCTCCACGCGCTAGCAGTGGAGGCGAGGGCGAATCTCAATGTGGCTTTATCCCAGAGCAAAGATGTCTCTTTGTTCTGGATAAAGGCACATGCTGGACTGGAAGGCAACGAGCGCGCCGACCATCTGGCGAAGGAAGCTGCACTACATCTGAAAAAGAAACCGGACTACGACCGCTGCCCGGTTTCATTCGTCAAGCGGCTTATCCGTTTGGAGTCGCTTGACGAATGGAATCGTAGGTATAAAACTGGAGCAACAGCGTCGATCACCAAGATCTTCCTCCCGGATGCAGTTGACGCCTACAGATTGGTGAACAAGATAAGACCAGCAGGGGTAGTCACCCAGATTATGACAGGGCACGGTGGGTTCTCCGAATACTTGCATCGCTTCAAGTGTAAGGAGAACCCATCGTGTATCTGTGAGCCGAATGCGGTAGAGTCGGTCCCGCACATTATTTTCCAATGTCCAGTATTTGCAAGGGAAAGGTGTGAGCTAGAGCTGGAACTTGAGACCGAACTAAACCAAAATACAATCAGCGAGCTGATCAAGACAGCAAAATCAAGAAAGATGGTTATGGAATACTGTATAAGAGTAGCAACTAGAGTCATAAACAGAAATAGGAAAATTTAAAAAACTGTGCTTTCATTACATGTAGGTTTACAAGAAATGCTAAGCACAGATTTACACACGCATTTAACTAGAGTAATAAGGAAACAAAATAGAAATAGAAATAATTACAACACTTTTTCAAAATTAAAAATTAAAGTCAATTTTAGGTTAAAACCCAGTTTCATTCATTCGTACAGAATTCAATCGCAAAATAGACAGACAAGGTCTCTGACGACGTCAGGGGACAAGTAGCGCGGCAGGAGTGTGGTTTTAGTCAGTAAGAGTCTGACACTGTTCGGGCTGGCTCGCTCGCGAGTCAGCCCGTTCGTCCATGAGGATTTCCCACTCCTGCCAAAAAAAAAAAAAAAAAAAAAAAAAAAAAAAAAAAAAAAAAAAACCTAACCTAACCTAACCTAACCAGTCTGAGTCCAACCGTGCCCGAGAACACCACGTTTTCGCAGAGCTCCGCAGTAAAAAATTGTTTTAAGTGGTATTTTTTAAAGCTACCTAGTCGTGCTATACACGAAAAGAACCGTCTCAGTGACGCGCAAGTGATCGCGAAAACCCCGTGAGCCGGAAAACGCCGGGAAAAAAGTTATTGGTGAAAAAGTGGAAAAGTGCAAACTTGTGAAAACTTCGGAGCCCTATAACTCCGGAGAACGATCGAGGACCCCAATTTTTTGTCACGCTATATTGCGAGGCATACGAAGAGGCATCCAGCGATATCAGGCGGAAATAAATCTGACTGCGCCAAACGGGGTGTCACCGGTAGCTGAAATTTTGAGAGCTGAAAGACAGAAGATAGACAAGACCAACGACGCTTCTGCGAAAATTTTATCTGCATCAGGTACCGAAAAATAAATATTTGAAGTTCCAGACTTCGGACCCCTGTCCTGGAAAATTTTCAGGCAGGACATATAGTTTTTCCAGTGAATCCTGTTGCGCGCTCGTGGAAAGAACAGACTTAGCTTAGTTTTATAATTTTAAGGTGTTTATTTTAGGAATAAATGCAGTTTTTGTAAATTTTTCTGTTTTTTCAGTAATTTAATACTGAAATTTATCAAATTTTTAAAATTTTTAGTGTCATCGTAAAGAACGTCTATTTATACAAATTTACATGTTTTTTCCAAATTTTTAGGTCTTAGGATAACGAAGATATAGATTTTTTAACGATTTTCCCAGTTTTAATGTAAACAAATAGTTTTAGGAGTTTTTTGACTGCAGGAGTGTTTGTAAAACACCTATTACGACTTGTATAAGCCCAAAGTTGCCCCCAATAGCTCCAAAAACAAAGAAGATCATCTTTTTACGCCATTTTGGTTTTTATGGTTATCTGCTTTAACAGTGGATATCTCCGGAGATATTGGGCGCAGAAAACCCGGATTTTCAGCTTTAGGAGCGGGGCACATTCGAGAAAATTTTAGTTATATTTTCAGGCGTTTTTCAGGCCTGAAATTTTTCAGCCCTGAAACCTGAGTGGCCGGGTAGGGGAGGTCACGCCGAGCACTACACTCGAGACCGCGTCTCTCTCCGACGAACGGGGGCGAAGTTACAGCCATTTTAATTTGGCTTTTGACAGTAGGGCGGCCATCTTGTTTTACTTTGCCCTAACGTAGCTTCGCACTCGGAGGTCGTAGCGAGCTGCCGTTTTCGCTTGGGTGTTCGGGGGGGCAACCTCTGTCCGATCCACGGATTTTCAGGCACTTCCGAGCTGAAAAGTTTCAGAATCCTGAAAACTGGTTCACGCGACGGAGCGTGACGGGCCGAGCCTAGGGAGTCCAAGCGCGGGCGTTCTACGATCGTTGTAAGGGAAGTTATACCGGGTTGGAGATTGACTTTGACAGTTCTCGAACTGTCAAACCAATTTTCAAGCTCGGATAACTCCCGAACCAGGGGTCGTGGAAGGCTCGCGTTTTCTTCTGGGACACTGGTCGGCCATACGCTATCGGTCTGGAGCCGTTTCAGGCTTTTTCAGGAGTCGGAAAATTTTCAGGCTGAAAACCATCCCAAGGGATAGGTCTGGTCGAGCCCAGCCTGGGAAGCCCAAGCACGGTGGTTTTCGGTCGAATGGTGCCGGAGAAAACCTTGACTAACCATATTTCCTAAAAAACCGGGATAAAAACCCAGAAATTCAAACGTGGTTTTCTCCGGAACCCTTTGGAGTAGGTGTGCCGTGTTTGGGTTTATCTGGAAGGGCTTGAGGAGGTCTATCGGATTGAATGTAGAGATCGGCTCTACATAGAGTCGAAAAATTTTTTCAAGGATTTTCACTGGTATAGGGATAGGACTGACTCCTGGGACCTGAACGGCGACGGAACGTGGTCTGAAACTGGCATCTTCAGGACCACAAGTTTTCGAGTGTCTCTGGGTTGTGTTTGGGTGGTTATATTTTAATTAGTTTTAGTATTTTCTCTATCCCTCTTCTCTACACCATCTTTTAGCAGTATAATTTTGACAATTTTTATTTTTTCGTTTTATATTGATATCTTTTACACGTTGTCAACTTGACAAGAGAAATTTTTCTTAGTTTTACTGACGCAGCACCCGCGAGTATTAACAATGTTCGGAATGAGAACTCCGGCCAAAGAAGCCTCATTATCCCGTGGATCTCCCAGTGATGACGAGAGGGCTGGTCCCTCGACGGCAACGACGCAATCCTCCAAAGTGAGGAGAAGCATAGGGGAATGGGAGGCATCCAAATTAGCTCGAAAGTCTAACTCGCCACAAAAAATCGCGCCATCAGCGCAGACGAAGCCGAAGTTGGGCCTTGTCACTACGGAAAATAAACCACGCAGGGTATCCGCAGAGATGCAAGTCGGTCCTTTGAAGCAAAAGAGAGATTACCCGGACAGAGTAGCGGAGGCAAGAGCCTGTATTAAAAAGGCAAAAACTGCTCTGGGCGAATCCCGGAATCTAAGGGCAGACATCAAAGCGGATGTCACTGCGGCGGTGGAACGCTTGTTCCAGCTCGTAAAAGAAGCTGAGATTGCAAAGGTGACACCAGAAACGTTGGGAAAAAGCATAGACGAGGATAAGGCAAAGGTCGGAGAAAAAGAGGATGAGTTAGGGAACATCGGATGGTTGCGCTCCGCATTAAAAGAGCAGTCTCTTGTAGTGAAGGAGGGCAACCATATGATTAGGCAGATACAGGTCGCATTACGGGAGCAGAAGGAGAAGCAGGAGTCACGGGGCAGCGGAGGGCACAATGACGTAGTTATCCTTGAGGAGATTAGGGCGCTCAAGGAGACCAACAAGGAAATGGGTAAAATGATCTCCGAAATAAAGGAGAGAGCCCCCACTTATGCGGAGGCACTGACAACACCCAAAAACATCTGGGTCCATAAACCTAAACACTCCGTCATTGTGTCATCCGATGTCACGCTAGATACAAGTTCGGAGGTAGTGGGAAGAGTAAAAGAGGCGTTGGACGCGAAAAAGAGTGGCCTGCAGATAGAGAGAGTCCGAAAAGTTAAAGACAAGAGGGTCATCTTGAGCTTCAACAACAGAGAAGAGATGATTAAAACTACATCTCAGCTCAAGAGAGACAAGCACCTAAAAGTGGAAGAAGCACAAAACCGAAACCCACTGGTAATCATCAAGGACCTCTTGTCTTATAACAGCGACGAGGACATACTGTCTGCTTTAAAGGCCCAAAACCGTCGCTTGTTAGAGGGCCTGACAGCCGAGGAGGCGACTGCCACAGTGAGGTACCGGAGGAGGGCACGGAACTCATTAGAGAACCATGTCATCCTGGAGGTGACACCAAAGTTGTGGCATAGGCTCACGGAGGCTGGCAGGGTCTTCATCGACCTGCAATGTGTCAGGGTGCAAGACCAATCACCCCTTATACAGTGCACGAAGTGCTTGGCATATGTCCATGGCCGAAAGCTGTGCACAGAGTCGGTAGACTTGTGCAACTATTGCGGTGGGCCACATCTTAAGGCTGAATGTACGGAGCGGGTGACTGGTGACGGGCCGACGTGCAAGAACTGCGTCAAAGAAAAGCTCGATGGCGCAGGCCACACGGTATACAGTCAGCAATGTCCGGTGCGTAGGAAGTGGGATGCCTTGGCACGAGCCGCCATAGCTTATTGCTAAGGTGGTCCCCGGGAATACACGAACGGCGGCTGCTCATACATACGTTGTGGCACAGGCGAACCTCCAACGCAAGCAACTGGCGACTAACGAGCTTATGCTCGAGGCCAAAAAACGCAAAGTTGCCGTCGCACTGGTCCAGGAGCCGTATGTGGGAAGTATAAAGGCTATGAAGTCGTACGGGGGGGCTAGAATCTACCAGGACGCGGGCGGCAGCGGAGGCACTGTAAAGGCGGCGATAGTGGTGTTCGACCACGATATCGACGTTATACAGTGCCCAAAATTCACCACCAGTAACACCGTGGTGGTGAAGCTGCGAACGAATGAGTGGGAGATTCTCGCCGTCTCGTACTACTTTGAGCCTGACCTTCCCATCGGGCCATACTTGGACCACATGACAAGAGCGATGAAAGAGTTAAAGCCCAGAAAGGCTATCGTTGGAGGGGATGCCAACGCCAAGAGTGTGTGGTGGGGTAGCGGCGTCATCGACGATAGAGGAGACGAGCTGGCTGGAATGATCGGAGAGCTGGATCTCCAGATACTCAACCGCGGGAACAAACCCACCTTCGATACCATAAGAGGAGGACGAAGGCTAACAAGCCACGTGGACGTCACCTTATGCACGGAGGACTTACTCGACCTAGTGGAGGAATGGACGATTGCTGAAGACCTGACGAGCTCGGACCACAGCGGCATAATGATAAAAATTAAACTAAAAAAAGGGAAGGGTATTAGCATACAAAGAACGACTAGGATTTACAACACCAAAAAAGCTAATTGGGAACTTTTTAATGCAAAAATGAACCAATTAAAAATAGAAAATAGAATAAATAAATTACAGATAGAGCAGATAAATAACAAAGAACATTTAGATGATTTAATTGAAAAATATACAAAAACAATAACCGAAGCCTGCAAAGAGGCAATACCTAGAAAAAAGCAAACCCAAACACTCACCTTGCCGTGGTGGTCCGATGAACTCGAGAGGATGAAGCACGAAGTCGCTACTAGGAAGAGGAGAATCCGGTGCGCGGCGCCCTCACGTAGAGAAGGTGTGGTTGCGTTGTATCTGGAAGAGAAAGCGAAATACGAGGCAGAAGTTAAAAAGCGATCCACGGAGAGTTGGAAACAGTTCTGCCAAAAACAAAGTAGGGAAGGGGTATGGGAGGGCATCTACAGGGTGATAAAAAATACCACAAAAAGGCAAGAAGATCTGCCACTAAAGTGGAATGGGAAGGAAGTGGGACAGGAAGGATCTGCGAGACTACTGGCAGAGATTTTTTACCCGGATGATGCAGAAGAGGAGGATACTCCAGACCATCGTCGGATCAGGGCTCTTGCTGACCGCGTAAACGACTGGAGCCATGACGAGACCCATGACCCAGAGTTTACGTCGGAGGAGCTCAGGTTCGCGACGGGGAGTTTCAATCCTAAGAAGGCACCCGGAGCAGACGGTCTTACAGCCGATATCTGCCAGCGATTGATAGCGCAAGATATGGAGTTGCACTTATCAATTTTTAACAAGTGCTGGCAAATGAACCACTTCCCCACAGCGTGGAAAGAGGCCATCGTGGTGGTGTTGAGGAAGCCGGGCAAGGACAACTACACCAGTCCCAAATCGTATAGGCCAATTGGACTTCTACCGGTGATGGGTAAAATTCTGGAGAAAATGGTGGTCAGAAGGCTGAGTTGGTACCTGGTGCCCCGGATGAGTCCACGTCAGTATGGCTTTATGCCGCAGCGTAGTACCGAAGACTCCCTCTATGATCTTATCGCCCACGTGAGGGGCAAACTCCAAGAGAGGAAGCTCATCACGGTGGTTTCGTTGGATATAGAGGGGGCCTTCGACAGTGCGTGGTGGCCGGCCATAAAGGTCAGACTGGCGGAGGAGAAGTGCCCTGCAAATCTCAGGAGAATGATAGCCAGCTACCTGAGGGACCGTAAGGTCCGGGTTAGGTATGCTGGCCATGAGTTTGCAAGGAGCACGAATAAAGGGTGTGTCCAGGGATCAATAGGCGGTCCCATTCTATGGAACCTAGTGTTGAACCCGTTGCTGGAGAGTCTCGAGCAGCGTGGCGTATATTGCCAGGCCTTTGCGGATGATGTGGTGCTCGTGTTTGCTGGGGAGACAGCTCATGAAGTCCAGGGACAGGCCAATGCCGCTCTTGAGCACGTTCGGGAGTGGGGTGTCATGAATAAGCTTAAGTTCGCACCACATAAAACTTGCGCCATGGTAGTTACCAGAAAGCTTAAATATGACACGCCACACCTGACGATGGCTGGGATCGACATTGGAATGTCCCCGGAGATCAAGATCCTAGGACTCACTGTGGATGCCAAGTTGACTTTTAATAGTCATACGTTCAAAGTCTGTAGGAAGGCACTTGGTATCTACAACCAACTTTCGAGAGCCGCAAAAGTGAGTTGGGGTCTCCACCCGGATATAATCCGGATCATATATACAGCCACGGTAGAGCCCATCATCACTTACGCTGCTGGTGCCTGGTCCTCAGCATCAAAAAAGTTGGGCGTCCAACACTACCTGAACGCCGTTCAAAGGGGTTTTGCGCAGAAGTTGTGCGGGGCATATCGCACTACCTCTCTGCATTCGTCGCTGGTGCTGGCCGGAATATTGCCGCTGGACCTCCGGATACAAGAGGCGGCCGCCTTATACGAGGCGAGGAGAGGGGTGTCCCGGCCGGATCTGGCTGATAGAGAGGTGGAGTGCAGGGTGAAGTACTCCAGCACACCTCACCCGGCAAAACATATCGCAATGGAGTTCGTGAGCCTGGTAGACCAAGAACAGTTGGATAGTCACAACAACCAGGTTGTTAGGATATTTACCGATGGCAGCCGGATCGAGAATAAGGTTGGAGCAGCGCTAACCCTGTGGGATAGCGTAGCAGAAAACAAAAAAGTAAAACTCAAGCTGGCTCCATACTGCACGGTATACCAGGCGGAACTCCTTGCGATATGCAGAGCCACTGAGGAGATCCTGCAGAGAAGAGAGGAGAGCTACGGTATTTACAGCGACTCCAGAGCAGCGCTGGAAACAATAACCAATCCCTACACAACGCACCCCCTCGCAGTCGACACTCGCAAGAACCTAAGCGCCATTAGGAACCAGAACAAAGCTGTGTCTTTGTTTTGGATTAAGGCACACGCGGGACTAGCGGGCAATGAGAGGGCGGATCAACTGGCAAAAGAAGCGGCATTAAAAACAAAAACGAAACCCGACTACGACCTGTGCCCGATTTCATTTGTTAAGCGGCAGATCCGGAATTGGTCGATTGATAAATGGAATCGGAGATACAAAGTAGGTGCCACTGGTAGAGTTACGAAAATGTTTTTCCCTGATATTATCACCTCCTATAAAGTAGTTCGACAATTGACCCCTACAAGTATGACTACCCAAATACTGACGGGGCACGGTGGATTCTCGGAGTATTTGAACCGGTTCAAATGCAAAGAGAGTTCATCGTGCATCTGCCAGCCCGGGATACCCGAAACGGTGGAGCATATTTTGACCGAATGCCCGGTTTACGCTCTGAAGAGGTTAAGAATAGAAAGCCAGCTAGAGTGTCAAATGGTTGCCAAAAATTTCCATATGCTTATCTCAAATAAAGACACAAGGGAAAGCTTTATAGAGTACTGCATTGATGTTGCTAAAAGTGTAATAAAAAGAAACAAATAGGACAAAAAATTTATGCTAGATACTATATTAGGATAAAATATAATTAATAGCATATAAAAAGAAATGTGTAATATAAGATAAGTTATTAATATGTTAAGGCAGTAAATATAAGAAGTAAGAAAAAGTGTTAAGATAAGATAAGATAAGACTTATTGTGTTGAGGTAGAATAATGTAACCACAAGAGATGTTTACTAATAATAATAAGATGTTTAACGTTTAAGCTGTACAAATAAAAATTAAGAACAAAACTGTTATAAAAAATAAGGTTAAGTATAAGTTAAGCTTAAGAAAAGGAAACTACTCGTATGTAGCTGATGTAAAGTATATTTATAAGACAAGGTAGTAATAAATGTAAGGAAAAGTTTTAAATAAATAAAAAATCCCGTAAACAGAACCCATCACCTAGATTGTTAAGTATAAGTTAAGTTTAAGAAAAAGAAAAGTATGTAGCCGATGTAAAACTGTATTCATAAGATAAGATAACAATAAATGTAAGGAAAAGTTTTAAATAAATAAAAATCCCGTACACAGAATCCATCCCCTAGTTACCCTAAGGACTCTAATTATGTTAGAGGTTAGCTCGCGGGCCGGGCCTTGGCGCCCGGACAGGAAAAAAAAAAAAAAAAAAAAAACCTAACCTAACCTAACCTAACCTAACCTAACCTAACCTAACCTAACCTAACCTTTTTTTTTTTTTTTTTTTGTTGCCGGGGTGGAAAATCCTCATGGATGTCCTTCGCCCGGGGCGGGCGAAGGGGTCTGTCAGACTCTTACTGACTAAAAACCACCCCGGTGTTCCGTCCCACACTTGGACCGGGGATCGTGAGAGCTAGTACGACTTCCATGATCCCCGGCTGGTGCCGGCCCGCCTATGCGGGCCACCTCTGGTCCGCGGGGAGAGTGAGGTGTCCTCCCCCCGCGACGTCTAATAGGGGCGCACGCGGAACACTACGCGCAGCCGCCTCGGGTCCTGCTGGATGGGGGCGGCGGACGACCCCGAGTCCACCGGCCCTCCGGACCCATTTAGGGGGGCTGGAAGAGGGCGTTGTCCGCCCTCCGCCGACGCCCGGTACGCCTGCTGCGGATCGGGAGAGTGGCCACGGCCTCCCTCTCCCTTTCCGCAGCCTCCTTCTGTGAAATTACGGCTTCACAGAAGGAGATCACTGCATCCCACGACTCGGCGCTCCCGACCATCGAACTTGCGACGGCCGGCAGCGACAGGTCGGGGCCCACTTCGGATACGAGGGCACGGCGCTGCTCCTCCCATGCGGCACACTCTGCCAGTGTGTGCTGCGCCGTGTCCTCCCGACAGTCGGTGCAGTGATGGCACCGAGCGTCCGGCTCCCTATTTATGCGATACAGGTACTTCCCGAAGCAGCCATGCCCCGAGAGCACCTGCGTCGCCCGAAACGACAGGGAGCCGTGCTTCCTCCCGAGCCATTCGTCGAGCACTGGTCGGATCGCGTCGACGGTAGCAAGGCCAGCGGTAGGGCGCGAAAGCCTATCCCGCCATTCCGCCACCATGACCTCGCGGAGCTGTGACCGACGCAACTCGATCTCGCGCTGCATCGGTTCACCGCTCCGCGTCCGCACCTCCTCGCGCCATCGGTACAGCGAGGCGAGGACCCTCGCCTCCAAGTCCCAAGGCGGAGATCCGGCCAGTGCACAACCCGCCTCGTAGGAGATCGTGCGATATCCCCTAATAGCCCTGACGGCCATCGCCCTCTGCGGTCTTCGCAATATCGCGATGCTGCCGGCCGTCAGGTCAAACCTAACCTAACCTAACCTAACCTAACCTAACCTAACCTAACCTAACCTAACCTAACCTAACCTAACCTAACCTAACCTAACCTAACCTAACCTAACCTAACCCGTCCGCGGCTTCCCCCCGCGACGAACACACGTTTCCAAGTCTGCTCCGCGCTTGAAAGTTTTATAAAATTCACCAAAAATTCCGTAAAACTGGTATTTTTTAACCGATTTAAGTCGAGTTTACTATCAAAGTGTGCGGAAAAAGACAAGCTAGCGAATGGTGTAAAGAACGCGGTTGTGAGTGCTCTGGAAAAAAAGTTATGTGCGAAAAAGTGCAAAAAGTTAAATTTTAAAAACTTTAATTAAATACGCTGTGGAAAGGAGATCGACAACATATACATTTTTTGGTGTCGGACGACGCGTCTCGGCGTCACCTACAACCTAGACCTGTTTCCCGATTTTTCCGGGCCACGCGCTTGGAGGAAATCGGGAAAAACCACTCAACACGTGGCCACGTGCCACCAGTTCCGGTGGAGTGCGGAGAACACCGTCGAGCGGCTTCGTGACACAGCGCCGAGTCCATCGAGGCGCCGCTTCGATCACCGAAAAAGGTGGGGTAGTTTCGGAGATATAGAGTTTTTAAGTTTTTCATATTTTTCAAAATTCAATATTTAATTATTTGTCGCGATGACCCCTCATTTTTAGTTTGGCAATAGGAAGGTATTCATAGTTCCTAAGTACTTGCAAAATTTCAGGTTTATATCTTTTATAGTTTTCGATCTATGATTTTTTGAAAAAAAGGGGTTGACACGAGGGTAGCCAAAAAGGGGCTTAATATCTCCGGAGCCACTACCAAAAAATTAGATTTAGCTAGTTTTATAAGTATCTGTAAGTTTTTTCTGTTTTTAGTATGTTGTTTTTACGCAGCAGTTATTTGTGTTAAAATTAAGGTGTTTTTTGACGTTTAAAAATCGGGGGTTGGCTTTTCAAGGGTAGTTTTGCAAGATCTAGATTGGACTCTTCAAGCCCAATCCAAAGAGCCCAAACTCGACCACTTTTGGTCTACAGGGGGCAAGAAAACACAAACGGCAGCCATTTTGGGCGCCATCTTGAAAAGCTTTCGCCTAACATAGCTCCGGACTCGCTAGACTTGGAAAGCTGCGGTTTTCTTGGCTGTGTAGGGAGGGGCAATACCCATCCTGTCTGCCCATTTTCAGGCACTTTGGTGCTGTCGGTTTTCAGGATCCTGAAAACCATCTTGCACGCTAGAGCGGGTTGAGACGGGCCGAATAAACCCAAGCACGGACGTTCTGCGACCATTGGAAGGGAAGATAGCCCGGGTTTGGGATTGACTTTGACAGTTCCCGAACTGTCAAATTCTTTTTCGGACCCGTGTAACTCCCGAACCGGGGGTCGTAGAGCGTTCGGGTTTTCTTCTGGGGCTTCGGCCTGACCTCCCCTACTTGGCTGGTGCCTTTTCAGGGGTTTTCGGGACCTGAAAATTTTTCAGCCTGAAGGTGTTCCAGGCGGATAGACCGCGTCACGCCCATTTAGGGAAGTCCAAGCACGGACGACCTGCGGCCTCTAGGAAGGAAGATAGCTCGGGTTTGGGGTTGACTTTGACAGTTCTCGGACTGTCAAACGAAATTTCAAACTCGGATAACTGCCGAACCGGAGGTCGTGGAGCGCTCGGGTTTGTTCCGTAGACATTGGGTGGCCCTTCTCTGCTTGGCTGGTGAACTTTCAGGACTTTTCAGGGCCCGAGGTTTTTTCGGCCTGAAAGTACTGTTAGGGTGTGGATCTCGTCGGGCTCGTTAAGATAAGCCCAAGCACGGCGCTATTCGGCCTGGTGGTTGCGGAGCCGCGAGGTTTTAACGGTTTTCCGGCCGCCATCTTGGATAGTAGCCGGAGATTTTGTACTGCGATAGCTCCGGAACCCCTTGGGCTAGGTGCTTCGTGTTTGGAGTCTTTGGGTTGGGCTCGGCGGGCTCTATACGGTGACAACATTGGACGGGCTCTACATAGAGCCATTCTCCCTAAAAATTTGAGAAATAGTTTTTACGTCCAGAATTTGACATAGAGGCTTATTTTAGGCCCTTTGAGGATTCCACTAGTTACTAGCTCTAGATAGAGTCTCAGTACAGACGATATTTATATTAATTATAAATTTACCATAGTTTTAAGATTGCGGTTTTGTTTCTTTTGAACAACTGACTTTTTAGTTTTATCAAATTTTATTATCGTCCCTATTGACGAACGTCCCTATTGACGTTTTAGTATAACTTATTGACGCATACTCTCCAGCATGTTTGGCTTTAGGACGCCGTCAAAGGAAACCGAAACCGGTGAAAAGTCACCATCAAGACCTGGGGCAGTGGCCCCTCTTGACGTTAGGCGTAGTATAGGGGAGTGGGAAGCTGCGAAAACCGGCCCCACTACCTCTAGAATAGAAAGGACGTTACAGGCCGGTCCTGTGAAAGTTATGACAAAGTCTGCCTTGACACAGGAGAGCAAAGCTGCGAATGCAGCCACATCGAGGAGATCCACGGAAACATGCTCACCGCCTAAACCAAAATACGCAGACCGAACTGCCGAGGCGAAAGCCTGTCTTACAAAGGCCAAACTACACCTTAACAGCTCCAGAAACACCAAAACAGAGATTAAAAATGGTATCTCTGAAGCCACAGATCGCCTGTACCAAATAGTTAAGGAGCTTGAAATAGAATTAAGGATGGCCAAGCAAAAAGTTACCAAAAATGTGCCGGTAGTGGCAGAGCCAAAATCACCCACAACCAAATCATCTTCTCCTGAAGGAAATGATACCAGCAGGCATATCCTAAAAGCTATGGAACAGCATACGAGACTCCTAGAAGAGAGTAATAAGAGAATAGAGGAGCTTAAGGAGAAGATGGACCACCAGAGGGAAGTACTAGAAAAGGGTTCCTATGCGAGTGTAGCCGCAACTCGAGCGGCAGGGTCGCTGCCAAAGCGCAGTACGTTGCACTCAGTTGTGGTTGCCTCCAAGGACGAAACGGAGACCGGTGACGAAGTCCTTAGCCGAGTCAGGAAAGCGATAAATGCCAAAGATGGGTGGATTAGAGTGGAAAGGGTGAGAAAAGCTAAAGACAGGAAAATAATAATAGGACTGGAAACCGAGGAGGAGAGGAGGCAGAT
The DNA here is from genome assembly GCA_951329385.1 of Polia nebulosa. Lineage (NCBI taxonomy): Eukaryota > Metazoa > Arthropoda > Insecta > Lepidoptera > Noctuidae > Polia > Polia nebulosa. Next base: position 53,015 of record CATNWG010000017.1, on the reverse strand, counting down.
TAAGACCCGACTTCAAAGAGAAGGTGTAGACCTCACTGTGGAGGAGGTCAAAAACAAGGACCCTCTTCTGATCCTTCGAAACGTCCTAGTCGTTAATACCGACGAAGACATAGTCAAAGCGTTGAGGAATCAGAATAAGGGTGTCTTTGACCGCCTCGACAGCGGGGAAAACAGGGTCGAGGTAAGATACAGGAGAAGGACGCGAAACCCCCATGTTGGCCACGTCATCATCAGCGTCTCGCCTACCATCTGGCGACGGGCTGTGGAAATTGGAACCGTGCACATCGACCTTCAGAGAGTAAAGATCGAAGACCAGACCCCGTTGGTCCAATGCACTCGTTGCCTAGGTTTCGGGCACGGTAAGCGGTTCTGCAAGGAGCCTTCGGACCTGTGCGGACACTGCGGTGGACCTCACTTGAGACCCCAGTGCCCGGATTGGCTCTCGGGTGCGCCACCAGCTTGCCGAAATTGCAGGAACTCAAAAGTAGAGCACGATACGCAACATAACGCGTTTAGCCACGATTGCCCGGTGAGAAGAAAATGGGATGACGTGGCCAGATCGACCGTCGCGTACTGCTAAGGGCACCCAGATGGAAAATACCTCATATGGAGTACTGCAAGCTAACCTCCAACACAAGAAGCTGGCCACCAACGAGCTTCTGATAGAGGCTGCGAGACGCGGAATAGCGGTGGCGCTTATTCAAGAACCTTACGTGGCAGGAGCGAAAGTAATGAGGAGTCACAGGGGCGTTAGAATCTTCCAGAACACTGGCGTAGGAGATGGGACTGTCAAAGCGGCAATAGCTGTCTTTAACAACGACTTAACGGTCAAGCAGTACCCGCAACTCACCACGAACAACTTCTCAGTGGTGGGAATCCGAACCAGTGCCTGGGAGATCACGCTTGTCTCCTATTACTTTGAGCCAGACCAGCCTATTGAACCCTATCTAGAACAACTTAGGAGAATATGTGTTGCAGTCGGTCCCAAGAGACTGATTGTTGGAGGGGACGCTAATGCGAAGAACCCATGGTGGGGTAGCCCGAAGGTCGACCCCAGAGGGGAAGAGATGGCAGGAACTCTCGGCGAGCTGCACCTGAACATATTGAACCAGGGGGAAATTCCGACCTTCGACACTGTCCGAGGAGGAAAGCGGTACAGCAGTTACGTAGATGTTACAGCTTGCTCCAACGACATCTTGGACCGGATTGACGACTGGAGAATCGACGAGGGACTCACGAGCTCGGATCACAACGGCATTAGTTTTGGGATCCTCTTACAAAAATCAAAGGGCATCAAAGTTGAGCGAACCACTAGAAAATTTAATACCAAAAAAGCAAATTGGTCCGACTTTCATAGGAAATTCGGCCAATTAAAAATAGAACATAAAATCACAGCAACTGAAATAGAAAAAATTAGAGACACAAACAAAATAGACACAGTAGTACATAACCTTACAAAAGTGATAGACGAGGCATGTAAGCTTACAATACCGTCTAAAAAAGTTAAAGAGGAACTCACTTTGCCGTGGTGGTCCGAGAGACTCGCCGAGCTCAAGAGATCCGTCGCCACCAAGAAGCGTAGGATTCGCTGTGCCGCCCCAATCCGGAGAGAGAAGGTCGTAAAAGAGTACCTAAAACAGAAGGAAGAATATGAGTTAGAAGCAGCCAAAGCTCAGACCGAGAGCTGGAAGGAATTCTGTGGGAAACAAGACAGGGAGGGGGTTTGGGAAGGTATTTATAGGGTGATTGGCAGGACGCAGCGTAGAGAGGAGGACCAGCCATTGGAACGGGACGGTGACGTGCTGGATGCGAGGGGTTCCGTGAAGTTGTTAGCGGAAAGTTTCTATCCGGAAGATCTGCCGGAATACGATAATGCTCATCACCGATTTGTTCGAATCAAAGCCGAAAACGTGAACTCTGGTGAACAAAATGATTTTTGCGACCCACCTTTTACGATGGCAGAACTTACAATATCGGTCGAATCCTTCAACCCAAAGAAGGCACCGGGTTCCGATGGCTTTACTGCTGACATTTGTCATCACGCTATAGGCGATGACCCGGAATTATTCCTGGGACTCCTGAACAAGTGCCTGGAGCACCATTATTTTCCCATGTTATGGAAGGAGGCAACAGTCGTGATCCTGAGAAAGCCTGGAAAAGAGAGCTATTCTACTCCGAAATCGTACAGGCCGATCGGACTGTTGCCTATATTGGGTAAAATTTTTGAAAAAATGCTTGTGGCCCGCCTAAAATTCCACCTCTTACCTAGGATGAGCCCCCGTCAGTACGGATTCATGCCGCAAAGAAGCACCGAAGACTCCCTCTATGCTCTAATGCAGCACGTAAATAAAAAACTGGAACAAAAAAAGGATAATTACACTCGTATCCCTAGACATAGAGGGAGCATTCGACAGTGCCTGGTGGCCTGCGATTCGAGTCCGTCTGGCGGAGGAGAAGTGTCCAATCAACATTAGGCGGGTCGTAGATAGTTACCTCAGAGACCGGAAGGTCTCAATCAGGTACGGTGGGGAGGAATACGCCAGGAGCACTGGTAAGGGCTGCGTCCAGGGCTCGATTGGGGGTCCAATCTTCTGGAATTTGATTCTGGACCCACTCCTTAAAGCGTTGGAAAGTAGGGGGAACTACATCCAGGCATTTGCGGACGATGTCGTCATGGTCTTTGACGGAGAGACCGGACTGGAGGTGGAGGAGTGTGCCAATGCTGCTCTCAATCATGTTCTGGCGTGGGGTGTCGAGAACAAACTCAAATTTGCTCCCAATAAAACAACAGCTATGGTCATAACCAGGAAAGTTAAATACGACACGCCACGCCTGAGCATGGGGGGGATTGGCATTGGCCTAGCAAAAGAAATTAAGCTGTTAGGCGTTACTATTGACGCGAAATTAACTTTTAACACCCACGTCGCACTCGTTTGCAGGAGGGCAATGGCAATCTACAAGCGGCTGTGTAGAGCTGCAAAAGTCAGCTGGGGGCTTCATCCGGAAGTTATTCGCATCATTTACGTCGCGACAATAGAGCCCATCATTCTCTACGCTGCTAGCGTTTGGGCACCGGCCGCTAAAAGGTTGGGCGTGATGAAGCACCTTCGGACCGTCCAGCGGGGAATTGCACAGAAAATGTGTAGGGCATATCGCACGGTCTCCCTGAACTCAGCCCTGGTGTTGACTGGGATGCTCCCGCTCGATCTTCGTGTCCAGGAAGCCGCTGCGCTCTACGAAGCCAGGAGGGGGGTGTCCCAGCCCATACTGGGGGGCAGGGAGGTAGAGCGCATGTTCCCAGCTCTGGAGGCCCCGCATCCTGCGGAGCGGACAAGCCTGGAGTTTGGAAGCCTGGTAGACGAGGAACAGTATCGTGACCACAGCAATTTTGCTGTGCGGATCTTCACTGACGGCAGCAAGATTGAGGGCAGGGTTGGGGCGGCGCTATCCTTGTGGAATGGCGCCACCGAAACGAAAACCCTCAAGCTTGCTTTGCCGTCATATTGCACCGTCTACCAGGCTGAACTCCTGGCCCTGCAAAGAGCAGTAGGGGAGGTGCTCAAGCGCGGTGAGGCCACGTTCGGAATCTTCAGCGACTCCATGGCGGCCCTTCAGTCGGTAACCAACTCGAGATCCTCCCACCCCTTAGCCGTGGAAGCCAGAGACGCCTTACGTCACTGTAAGCTCCAGAACAAGGAGGTGTCCTTGTTCTGGATTAAGGCCCACGCGGGGTTGGAGGGGAACGAGAGAGCCGACCAGCTCGCGAAGGAGGCCGCCCTGAGGTCGAAGAAGAAGCCGGACTATGATCTGTGTCCCGTATCATTCATCAAGCGAAGAATCCGGTCGGAAACGCTTGATGAGTGGAACGGGAGATATAAGTCGGGTCTCACTGCCTCGGGCACAAAAATCTTTTTTCCAGACGCGGTGGTGGCGTACGGCGTGGTGCGCAAAATGACTCACACGAGTATTACTACGCAAGTCCTCACGGGGCACGGTGGGTTCTCTTCATACCTGAAACGCTTCAGGTGTAAGGAGGATCCATCGTGCGCCTGTGAACCTGGAGTTGAGGAGTCGGTTCTGCACATCCTGTGTTATTGCCCGATAACTGCAAAAGTCCGGTATGAGACAGAGCAGAAACTCGCCGTGGAATTGGTTCCCAAAAACGTACCTAATTTGATGACAGGGAAAAATAGGGACTTGTTTTTGGAATATTGCAATCTAATTGCATCAGTTGTAATAAAGAGAAACAAAACCGCATAAGAAAATATGCTGTCATAATATAGTGTAGTATATTAGAGACTAGCATAAAATATGAGGATGTTAAATAGTTAAAGTAATTTAAGTAAGAATTGCAATATTTTTAAGTTTAGAAATAAGTATACTCTGTAAGAACTGTATAATGTAAAGGTAAGAAATTGAAAACTGTTTGAGGCACTAAAATAATCAACTGTATATTCGTTTAAGATTGGAATAGAAATTAAATACTGTATCTAGATGTAAGATTAATTAAGAATAGAAGTATAAGAGGTCAGTTAAGAAATCTTTTCTCCCTGTTCTGATAGTAACTAATATTAATTGTAAAAATAGACATAAGCCTAGATTAAGATGAAATGTATACGGAAAGTAACCGAATAAATATGACTCTCCCTGTTTCCTTTGAAATACCCAAATGAGAATAAATAAAATAAAGTAAAACGATAATAAGGAATAATAAGAGATAGATAGACGATAGTTGGGAATCCCACCCATAAAAGGCACAAATGAGAATGAAAGTAAGAAAGATCAAGTATGAGGAATGAAAGTACGAGAGGCATAAATGCGAGAACTTGAATGAATGTAAACAAGATAGCTAGCAATAGACTCCAATCATGTTGGGGGTAGTAGAAAAAAAAAAAAAAAAAAAAAAAAAAAAAACCTAACCTAACCTAACCTAACCTAACCTAACCTAACCTAACCTAACCTAACCTAACCTAACCTAACCTAACCTAACCTAACCCAGAGTCCGCGGCTTCCCCCCGCGACGATAGCACGTGTACAAGTCTGCTCCGCGCTCGAAATCGCAAAAAATTTTAGTAAAAAATTGTGAAAAGTGGTAAATTTCAACCGAAATCAATCGAGTAAACCACCAAAATGTGCGTAAAAGTGAGGGCTACCCGACTGTGAAAAGTGCACACGTGAAAAGTGAAGGAAAAGTGAGAAAAACACGAAAAAGTGAAAAAGTTCAAAAATTTAAAACTTTAAAAATAAACGCTGCGAAAACTAGATCGGCGACACGTACCTTTCTCGGCGTCAAAAGTTGCGTCTTGTGAACGCCTACCAGTTGCTGCTGCTTCTTGATTTTTCTGGGCCACGCGCTCGGAGAAAAACTGAAAAAACTGAAAACCACGTGGCCACGTGTAACCAGTTCCGGTGAAGTGCGGCTGACACCACAGAGCGGCTTCGAGGCAAGACGTCGAGACCATCAAGACGGCGCTTCAATCGGCGAAAGAGGTGCAGCGGTTCCAAAGATATCAGGTTTTCAAAATTGACTAAATTTTCAAAAATTTATATTTTATTATCTGTCGCGACGACCCCCCGATTTTATTTTAGCTTCTGAAGAGCTCTTATGAGTACTACACTACTGCAAAATTTCATTTTTCTGTCTTTTATACTTTTGGAGTTACGATTTTTCGAAATTTAGGGGTTGATCGGAGGGGTACTAAATAACCACTTGGGATCGCTGGAATTGCTACCTAAAAATAATATAAGTTAATTATAGTGTTAGCGTTAAGTTTTCAAAAAATTTTATTGTGTAGTTTTTGTGCTGTGGCCTTCTTTACCAAATATAGGGTGTTTTTTGGATGTATTAAATCAGGGGTGAGTTTTCGAAGATCAACGTCATCATACCTGGATCGGACTCTTCAAGCCCGACCCAGAGAGCCCAAACTTGGCCGGTTTTGGCCAAACGGTGCCAATTCTGTACAAACGGCCGCCATTTTGGGCGCCATCTTCGAAAACTTGCTCCTGACATAGCTCCGGACTCTGTTGACCTAGGAAGTGGCGGTTTCCACAGCTGTATTTGGGGGGGCAATACCTGTCCTGTCCGCCTGTTTGCATGCGTTTTGGAGCTGTTGGTTTTCAGGATCCTGAAAACCACCCTGCGCGCTAGAGCGGGTGAGGCCAGGCCAGAAAAGTCCAAACACGGACGTTCTGCGGCTATTGGAAGGGAAGATAGCCCGGGTTTGAGATTGACTTTGACAGTTCGGTAACTGTCAAACACTTTTTCAAACCCGTGTAACTCCCGAACCGTTGGTCGTGGAGCGTTCGGGTTTCCGTTTGGGGCGTTGGCTTGCCTTCTCCTACCTGGCTTGCGCTTTTTGGGGGTTTTCAGGACCTGAAAATTTTTCGGCCTGAAAGCTGTTCCAGGGGATAGGTCGCGTTGCGCCCAATCTGAAAAGCCCAAACACGGATGTTCTGCGGCCATTGGGTGGGGAGATAGACCAAGTTTGAGACTGACTTTGACAGTTCTCGAGCTGTCAAACGATTTTTCAGGCTTCGCTAGCTCCCGGACCAGTGGTCGTATAGCTTTCGGGTTTTCTTTGGGGGCGTCAGCTGGTTTTTCCCTACTTACCGGAAGCCATTTCAGGAGCTTTTTCAGGACAACAGGTTTTCAGCCTGAAAATTATCCAGGGGGGTAGATTGAGTCGTGCCCATTCAGGGGAACCCAAGCACGACGGTATTCGGACGGACGGTTTCGGAGATAACTGCAGGTGACTGGGTTCTGGGCGCCATCTTGGATTGGCGACCTGAACTTCGGCTGGCTGTATCTCGGGAACCCTTTGAGCTAGAGCAGTCGAGTTTGGGTTCGTCTGGGGGGGCTCGGGGAGACCTATCACCTGGTCGATAAAGACCGACTCTAGGTAGAGTCGAAAAATTTAAATTTGTAAATTTTCAAATATTTCGACGAAAGCCGGTCCTGTAGGCTCCTGGACACCGGATGGTGCTCTGGTATACTTTTTAGTTAATTAGTTATTAAGAAACCGGTAGAGCAAGGCTCTATTGATATTTATTTGGACTGTACTCTCATAGAGGCTGCATTTTCTGACAGGCAAATATTGACTGCATCATTTTGTTGACCCACTGATATTTTATCAGTGGAACTGACGGGGGCACGCTTGTTGACCTCCCAGCCACGTACGCAGACCAGTTGAGAGGATTCATCGAATCCACTATTAGTTATTATTTGACTTTATACACTATACTTTATACACTTTTATTTTATTTTATTTATTTATCACATTTACACTAGACTGGGGTACTTTTTACAATACCCTATTGACGTCGGACTGGTTTAAATCCGAATCCTGCAAAGCAAAATGCATTTAGGCATACGTACACCCGCCAAAAAGCCGGAAAGCCGGCCAAACAGGAGCCCACCGAATGCCACAGTAGAGGCTGGACCCTCCACTCAAAGCGTCCGAAGAAGTGTGGGTGAGTGGGAGGCTGGGCAGCCGGCAAGGAGACCGACTCCTCCGGTCAATACAACTTTTGAGAAGAGAGCGACAGAAACGGTACCGATAAAGCGGACACCGGAGACGACACGACGGGCATCCGTCGAACTAGTCAGTCTGAGTCCGCCTGCTGTGAGAACTAGGGTTGCGGAGGCCAGAACATGCCTAATAAAAATAAAGACCCATCTGACAAACTCAAAGAATTTAAAGAGGGAAATAAAGGATGAGGTCAAGGCCCAAGCTGACCGACTCTACCTGCTCGTGAAGGAGTCCGAGCAGGAGAAAGGACGAGCCCCGCCGCAAATGGTATCGACTGAAAGCAAAGGGACACAAGCGCGAGAAGAAGATACCGTGGTTACCAGCGCTAAGGCAGAGATAGAATCTCTCAAATCGGTTTTGGAAGACCACAGCCGAAACCTCCGGGAGAATAGTGCGAAGCTCGATAGGCTGAAAGAGGCACTACTGACTAGCGAAGCGCATATGGAGAAGCTCTCCTATGCTAGTGTAGCGGCAAGTCGGCCTATCGAGCTGCCAGTAAAGCAGACGGCGCTCCACTCCATCGTGGTCTCCTCGAGCAAAGAAACCGAAACGGGAGATCAAATAATCGACCATATTAGGAAGGCGGTAAACGCGAAGGAGGGATGGGTCAAAGTAGACAGAATTCGGAAAGCAAAAGATAGAAAGGTAGTGCTAGGGTGCAAAACGGAAGAGGAAAGAGAGAAGATAAAGGAGAGATTGATAAGTGTGGGGGGGATGTTAAAGGTTGAGGACGTCAAAAACAGAGACCCACTGGTGATTCTGAGAGACGTCCTAACCTACAACACAGACGAAGACATCCTCAAGGCTCTTCATAACCAAAACCGGGATGTATTTGAGGAGTTTAAGAAAGAAGATGACCGGGTAGAGGTACTGTTCAAAAAGAAAACGCGGAACCCTCACACACACCACGTAGTCCTCAGGGTCTCCCCTAAACTATGGAATAGACTGCTGGAAAGACAGGCCATACATATAGACCTGCAAAAAATTCGAGTGGCTGACCAGACTCCACTGGTCCAGTGTTCCCTGTGCCTTGGTTTTGGGCACGGACGACGCCTGTGTAGGGAACAAGTGGAAAAATGTAGCCACTGCGGGGGCCCTCACATGAGGACGCAATGCGCTGACTGGCTGGCCGGAGCAGCTCCTTCCTGTTGCAACTGTGTGCGAGCGAAGCTGGAGAACGCGGAACATAATGCGTTCAGCGACGAATGCCCAGTTAGAAGGAGATGTGAGGTTCTGGCCAGAGCCAGGGTAGCGTATTGCTAAGGTGGTCACTGGCGAAAGGGCAGGCACCCCAACCAGAAGTTATGCAGTAGCCCAAGCCAACCTACAAAGAAAGGAACTGGCGACCACCGAACTCTTTTTAGAGGCCAGTGAGCGAAACATCGCATGGGCACTGATCCAGGAACCGTATGTGGGGGGGGCTAGGAGTATGAAGAGCTACCGAGGTGCGAGAATCTACCAGTGCGAGGTTGAAGGAAGTGGGACGGTAAAGGCGGCAATAGCCGTCTTTGATGATGACTTGGATGTCATTCCGTACCCGAAACTCACCACTAACAACATCGTTGTGGTGGGGATCCGGACCAAAGCCTGGGAAATCGCAGTAGTCTCTTACTACTTTGAGCCAGGTAAACCCATAGAACCTTACCTGGATCAGCTGACCAATATAAAGTTGGAGCTGGGCACCGGACTACTGCTGATAGGCGGAGATGCCAATGCAAAGAGCACCTGGTGGGGAAGCACCATAGAAGACCCCAAGGGAGAAGAGATGTCCGGGACCCTTGAAGAGTTGGAGCTTCAGGTACTGAATACTGGCGATACGCCGACCTATTACACAGTAAGAGGCGGCGTTGTATACAAGAGCCATGTGGACGTCACGGCGTGTTCGCTCGAGCTTTTCGACATGGTAGACGGCTGGCGAATTGACACAGGAATGACGAGCTCGGACCATAACACGATTTTATTTAATGTAAAATTAAAAAGGGAAAAAGGGATTAGCATAAACAGAACAACTAGGAAGTATAATACCAGGAAAGCCGATTGGGAAAAATTTAAAACAAAATTGGGGTTATTGAAAAGCGAAAATAGCATAAATTTAAATAATATAAGTCAGATTAATAATAAATATGATCTTGAGGAATTGGTCGTTAGGTATGAAAATGTAATAAATAAAGCATGCGAAGAGGCTATCCCAAAACTTAAAAAGAAAGAAAAAATTACTATCCCGTGGTGGTCCGAGGATCTCGCTGCGAAGAAGAAGGAAGTTAGGACGAAGAAAAACCGTGTCCGCAACGCCGCACCGGTCCGCCGAGCGATGGTCGTAGACGAGTACCTGAAAGCGAAAGAGGAATATGAGTGCCAAGCCAAGAAAGCCCAAGTAGCCAGTTGGAAAGCATTCTGCGAGAAGCAAGACGGAGAAACTATATGGGGTGGGATCTATCGAGTTATTAGAGGGACCACCAGGAGGCAAGAAGATCTGACCCTAACTAGCGATGGTGCATTCCTGAACCCGAAGGAATCGGCAGCCTTACTCGCCGACACATTCTATCCAAAGGACACAGCAGAGGAAGACAACGCAGACCACAGGCTCACCAGGGAAGCAGCCAGGCGGGTAAATGCATGGTGTCAAGATGAATATCTTGACCCACCATTTACAGCGCTGGAGCTGAAGACAGCCGTGGAGCGCTTCAACCCCAAGAAAGCCCCTGGAGCGGATGGATTTACGTCGGACATCTGCAGTCGAGCGATCTGCCAGGACCTGGACGCTTTCCTTGCCCTTTACAATAAATGCCTAGAGTTGGCACATTTCCCGGACATCTGGAAAGAGGCAACGGTGGTAGTCCTCAGGAAACCGGGCAAGGAAGATTACACGAACCCCAAGTCATATAGACCGATAGGTCTCCTGCCGGTCTTGGGGAAGGTCCTGGAGAGGATGATAGTAGCAAGGACGAAATGGCAGCTCGTGCCGCGGTTTAGTACTCGTCAATTTGGCTTTATGCCCCAGAAGAGCACCGAGGACGCCCTCTATAATCTAGTAAAGCATGTACAGGACAAGTTGAGGCTGAAGAAGCTAATTGTCCTGGTGTCATTGGATATAGAGGGTGCCTTCGATAGCGCCTGGTGGCCGGCTATCAAAGTCAGATTGGCTGAGGAAAAGTGCCCGGTAAACATCAGGAGGCTGCTAGACAGCTACCTCGACAGCAGAAAAGTAAGGGTAAGGTATGCTGGGGAGGAATGCACGAGAGATACAAATAAAGGCTGTGTTCAAGGGTCAATTGGTGGTCCCATCCTTTGGAATCTTCTACTGGACCCGCTACTGAAAGATCTGGAGAAAATGGGTTATTTTGTACAGGCTTTTGCCGACGACATCGTCTTGGTCGTTGATGGGGACACGGCGGCTGAAGTCTCCAGAACCACCAATGCAGCCCTCGCCCATGTTCAGAGTTGGGGCGTCCGAAATAAGCTTAGGTTTGCACCGCACAAAACCTGTGCGATGCTTCTAACCAATAAGCTTAAGTACGACACCCCAATTCTGAGCATGGCCGGGGTCGACATTGGTATGGTGAGGAGTATGAAGCTGCTGGGTCTGACCATCGACGACAAGCTCACTTTTGACAAACACACCGTAAACATCTGCAAGAAGGCAGCGGAGGTGTATAAACAGCTTTCGCGTGCGGCAAGGGTCAGTTGGGGACTCAATAGGGAAATAGTACACACAATTTACACAGCCACCATAGAACCGATTGTCACGTACGCGGCTGGAGCCTGGGCTCCCGCTACGAAAAAGCTGGGCATACGGAGGAAGCTAGGCTCTGTCCAACGAGGATTCGTCCAGAAGCTCTGCAAGTCTTACCGTACAGTCTCACTAAACTCGGCACTGGTGCTGGCTGGGATACTACCTCTGGACCTCCGCATACAAGAGGCAGCCGCCCTGTATGAGGCGAGGAGAGGGTCGTCCCGGTTTGTGCCAGGAGATCGGGAGATTGAGAGTATGGTGAGATTTGCAGAGACATCGCACCCTGCTAAACAAATGGCCTTGGAATTCATGTGCCTGGCGGACCAACAGCTCGTAGACAGCCACAACGTGCAGGCAGTGCGAATCTTCACTGACGGCAGCAAGATTGAGGGGAAGGTCGGAGCCGCATTATCTCTGTGGGATAATGAAGGTGAAGTCCAGAACCTCAAGCTTAGCCTCGCCGCGTACTGCACGGTCTACCAGGCGGAATTACTGGCCATTTGCAAGGCAACGGACGTGATCCTCAAGCGCAAAGAGGCGAGTTATGGCTTGTACAGTGACTCAATGGCAGCATTGCAGACGCTGGCAAGCCATGGCTCGCTCCATCCCCTGGCGGTCCGCGCACGAGCCAACTTGGCTCGGGCGTTGGACCAAGAAAAAGTGGTCTCTTTCTTTTGGGTCAAGGCCCACGCGGGCTTGCCGGGGAATGAGCGCGCGGACGAGCTGGCCAAGGAGGCAGCGTTGTCGTCACGGAGGAAGCCAGACTATGACCAATGTCCGGTTTCATACATCAAGCGTCAAATCCGGTTGGGTTCGCTCGATGAGTGGAACCGGAGATATGTGTCGGGCGAGACGGCCTCGGTGACGAAAATGTTCCTTCCGGACGCCATAGCGGCCTACCGTATTGTACAACGGGTGAGGCCGACAGGCGTGCTCACGCAGGTTTTAACGGGGCACGGTGGGTTTTCAGAATACTTGAACCGTTTCAGGTGTAAGGAGAGCCCATCGTGCACCTGCGACCCAGATATTGCGGAATCAGTACCGCATATAATTCTGGATTGTCCAGTCTATGCGAAAGATCGCTACGATCTGGAACAGAGCCTGGGTCTGAAACTGCATAGAGGAAACGTGGCAGAGGTAATGCTGGGTAAAAATAGAAGTATATTTATAGCCTACTGTGAGAGTACAGCACAAAAAGTGATAGCTAAAAATAAAAACTAGGTGTAAATGCTATGTTTCATTTTATATTGTTATATAGTCAATGTAAGCATAGGTTATAAGCGCAATAAATTGTTAAGTAGTTTAAGCAGTAGGTTACGTATAACAATCAAAATTGTATGAAATAGATTAATTATAAGTGTGTTAGCTATTAAGTTAAGATAAGTAAAACATGTCTTAGTAGAAAATAAGAAAATTGTAAACTTAATTTAAGATAATAATGTAAATAAAACCGAACTGTATGTTAAATTATTTTCCCCTGCTGTAAATAAAACCAATCCTTCTGAAGAAATTATTTTCCCTAAGAGTATAATAAAGAAAGTAGAGAATAAGTAGTTATAAATGTGGGAATCCCACCCGCAGAAAGGATAAATGGTGATGGATACGAGAAAGAAACAGTATGTAGCATGAAAGTACGAGAGGCATGTAATGCGAGAACTAGTATGGATGAGGATTAGCATTAAATAGGCGCCAATACCGTTGGCGGAACCAGTCCGATAAAAAAAAAAAAAAAAAAAAAAAAAAAAAAAAAAAAAAAAAAAAAAAAAAAACCTAACCTAACCTAACCTAACCTAACCTAACCTAACCTAACCATCGATTTCTCAGCCTTCAGGAGTGCTAATTTGACCTAGTTTTTTGCATAGTAATTACAGGACGGGCTAGTTCCTGCTATCCTGACTATAGAAATTGAATTTATTTTTATTTTTCTCAAAAAATCTAGTTTCTTGCCCATATTCAAAAATTTTTGTTCTAGATAAATTTTTATTTTTATAAAATCCGTTAGCCCGTGCGGAGACGCAACTTTTGACACCCCACACGTGGGCCTAGCTCTCACGAAACGTCAAAAAATTGCCCACCCGCCCACCCGCCCACCCGGTGGTCTTTTAAACTGTATACAATAGGACGAAGAAGAAATTGATAAAAATTTTAAATTGACAAAATAGTTTTATTGACTATTTTATAATCTTTTTGACATTTTCACCAGACGTGACTAAAACTTCTAGTCACAATATTTAATTATTGACTTTTTATTAAATTTTAACATTTTATCATTTTATCTTATTTTTAACCCAATTTTAACCTATATATTTGACGGATCCCTCCTTTACAGGGATCTAGTCCTAGTGATATTTTGACGTAACTTTATATTTGACGGATCTCTCCTTTACAGGGATCTAGTCCTAACAAATTTTTGACGAAATTTTATAGTTGGCTGATCCCCCCTTTACAGGGACCAGTCCTAACGTGTGATTTTTGGCGCAATCTATATAGTTGACTGATCCCCCCTTTACAGGGATTCAGTTAATTATCTTTATTTTGTCCCCTGATCTTTGACTCCGACATGATTCGTACGCCGGCCAAGGACGCAGATGCGCAGGGCTCTGGAGGCTCGCCGCGATCGGCGGAGGAAGCTGGGACGTCGCTTTCGAGTGTCAGGCGCAGCATTGGGGAATGGGAGGCTGGGAGGATAGAGCCCAAGGCTAAGTCCCCGGCCAACCTAAAACCAGCTGCGTCCCAACCAACCACACACAAAATCCCCGGCTCTCTGGTGACGCGCCGGGCCTCTGCGGGCGCTGCAGACCCTGCTAAAAAGGCCGAACCCAAGTACCCCAACCTGACAGCGGAGGCGAGAGCTTGCCTAAATAAAGCGAAGCTGCATTTGGGCAACTCTCGCAACCTCAAAACAGAGATTAAGACGGAGGTGCTTGGGGCCATAAATAGGCTGTACGAGATTGTGAAGGAGTCAGAGAAGAGAAGATCGTCCGCCACACCCCCTGTAGTAGCGTCGGAAATGGACTCGACCTGCCAACCCACCCCTATTGAGGAACAGAGGGTTCCGATGACAGCCACAGTTGTTCCGACAGAGCTTGTGAAACAGCTCATAGGAAACCTCCAGCAGCACAATCGGGCGCTGGAGGAGTGCCAACAGCATACACAGGCCTTGTCGGAACAGCTGAAACAAGCACCTCACTACGTCGCCGGCCAGGGACCAACTTTTGCCGAAATCGCTGCCGGTTCCAAACAGCAAATTCAGCGGCCTCTTCACTCGGTGGTCATATCATCTGTTGATGACCAGGACACCGGTGAGGAGGTTGTTGAGAAGCTTAGGACGGCAGTGGATGCTAGAAACACGGGCACAAGGGTCGAGCGACTAAGGAAGGTGCGGGACCAGAAGGTGGTTGTCAGCTTCAAAACTGGGGAGGAGTTGGATAAGGTCAAGGAGAGGATCAAGAGGGCAGGGAACCTGGTGGTAGAGGAAGTAAAGAACAAGGACCCCCTCATCATTGTAAAAGATGTCCTCTCCTGCCATTCCGACGTGGAAGTAATTGCGGCCATAAAACGGCAAAATGAACACCTGATTGGGGACGTGCCTGCTGGAGAAGTGAGGCTGGTCGTAAAATACCGTCGCAAGACCAGGAACACTCACTTGTGCCACATCATCCTGCAGGTGTCCCCAACGCTATGGCAGAGGCTTACGTCGGCGGGTCGTGTGCATATCGACCTGCAGAGGGTGCGTGTACTGGACCAGTCGCCACTGGTGCAGTGCACTCGTTGTCTGCGTTATGGTCATAGTCGCAAAGTATGCACAGAGCCCGCCGATCTATGTATACATTGTGGTGACCCTCACCTGCGTGCGGATTGCCCCTCGCGTCTGTCAGCGGATACACCGTCGTGCCGAAACTGCAAGACGGCAAAGATGGCCAGAACGGACCACAACGCCTTCGACAGTGAGTGCCCAATTCGTGTTAGGTGGGACGCATTGGCGCGCCTGTCGGTGGCGTACTGCTAAGGTGGTGACGGCCGCAGACAGGAACATTCAACCAGGCAGCCGCACTCGAACTGGCACCGGCGTCCGTCCCGGCTATCGGGTAATCCAAGCGAATCTGCAGAGGAAGAAACTAGCAACCCAGGAGCTTCTACTTGAGGCTAGCGAGCGGAGGGTTGCTTTTGCGCTGCTCCAGGAGCCTTATGTGGGTGGGATCAGGAGAATGCGAGACTACCGGGGAGCGAGAATTTACCAGTGCGCTGAACAAGGAAGTGGAACTGTGAAGGCGGCAATAGTCGTCTTCGATCACGAACTTGACGTCACACAGTGTCCAGAACTCACCACCAACAACATCACGGTGGTGAGGATCCGAACCAGCGCCTGGGAAATCGCAGTAGTCTCGCTCTATTTTGAACCTGACCTGCCCATAGAGCCATACCTGGAGCACCTCAGGCGGATTCGCGAGGATATGGGTCAAACCAGGATGGTTGTGGGCGGTGACGCCAACGCCAAGAGCAACTGGTGGGGTAGTGCGGTTGTCGACGACAGGGGCGATGAAATGTCCGGGGTACTGGAGGAAATGGGCCTTCAGGTGCTCAACGTCGTCAGCACTCCAACTTTTGACACCGTCAGGAGGGGCAGGTCTTACACCAGCGTTGTTGATGTGACGGCCTGCTCAACTGACATGCTGAGTCTGGTGGAAGACTGGAGGGTAGAAAAAGGCATCACGAGCTCGGACCACCACGGTATTGTTTTCAAAATTAACTTAAATAAGTCAACAGGAATAAATATAAACAGAACAACCAGGATATTTAATACAAAAAAAGCAAATTGGAGCCAATTTCGTGAGAAATTGGCCCAATTAAAATCCGATAAAAATTTAAATACATTAAGCATAAAAAACATTACAAATAAATTAGAACTAGAAAACAGCATAAACACATACATAGATACAATAGTTAGAACAAGCAATGAAACAATACCCAAAATAAAAACAAATAACAAATTCACCTTACCGTGGTGGACCACCGAGCTCGCTGATATGAAGAAAGAGGTCAACACCAGAAGACGTCGCATCCGGTGCGCAGCACCGATTCGGAGACAGGCTGTCGTTGAGGGGTACCTGAGGGCCAAGGAAGCGTATGAATCCCGGGCTAAGCAGGCGCAGATCGATAGTTGGAAGGGGTTCTGCGAAAAGCAGGACAGGGAAGGAGTCTGGGAAGGCATATACCGGATTATCGGGCGGACTGCCAAACGGCAAGAAGACCTGCCACTGATGAAGGACGGAGTATCACTCAGCCCCCAAGACTCGGCCAGGCTATTTGCTGAGACCTTCTACCCGGAGGACCTAGAAGAGGGAGAAAATGCTGACCACCGCAGGACTCGAGAAGCGGCCAGTCGTGTAAACGAGTGGGCGCATGATGAACACCATGACCCGCCGTTTACACCTCTGGAGCTGAAGACCGCGGTGGAAAGCTTTAACCCGAAAAAGGCACCCGGGGCGGATGGTCTCACAGCCGAGATATGTGCCCAAGCCATTTTCCAGGATCCGGGGATGTTCCTTGCTCTGGCAAATAAGTGCCTCGAGTTGGGTCACTTCCCTGGGGCCTGGAAAGTGGCTACAGTAGTGATGCTCCGGAAACCCGGAAAAGATACCTACACCACCCCGAAGTCCTACAGGCCGATCGGCCTCCTACCAGTCCTGGGCAAAATTCTGGAGAAGTTAACGGTAGCTCGTCTCAAGTGGCATCTGATCCCGCGGTTGAGTACTCGCCAGTTTGGTTTCATGCCCCAGAAGAGCACTGAAGACTCCCTCTATACAATGATACAACATATCAACGCAAAGCTAGATGAGAAGAAGCTGATCACTGTTGTCTCACTTGATATAGAGGGAGCCTTCGATAGCGCATGGTGGCCGGCCATTAGAACCAGACTGGCTGAGGAAAAGTGCCCGGTGAATATCAGACGGCTGCTGGACAGCTACCTGGACGACAGAAGTGTCCGGGTCAGGTATGCAGGGGCCGAGTACCAAAGAAGGACGACAAAGGGGTGCGTGCAGGGTTCGGTTGGCGGTCCGATCCTCTGGAATCTGGTGCTGGATCCTCTGTTGAAGGAGCTCGAAGAGCGGGGTTACCACTGCCAGGCTTTTGCCGATGATGTGGTGCTCATATTCGACGGGGATGCAGCACTGGATGTCCAAAGACAGGCCAATGCCGCCCTCGAATTTGTTCGGGGGTGGGGCATCAGAAATAAGCTGAAATTTGCTCCACACAAAACATGTGCGATGGTAGTAACGAGGAAGCTGAAATATGATGTCCCAATCCTGAGCATGGGCGGGGTCGACATTGGCATGTCTGAGGAGATCAAGATCCTGGGGTTGACTGTGGACCACAAGCTCACCTTCAACTCGCATGTTGCTAGCGTCTGTAGGAAGGCAATCGCCTTCTATAAACAGTTGTCTAGAGCAGCAAAGGTGAGCTGGGGTCTACACCCCGAAGTAATCCGGAGTATGTATACCGCGGCGGTGGAGCCGGTAATACTGTACGCGGCCAGCGCGTGGGCGCCGGCAGCCAGAAAGGCAGGAGTGCAGAAAGAGTTGTATTCAGTTCAGCGGGGGTTCGCTCAAAAGCTCTGCAAATCCTACCGCACCGTTTCGCTAAACGCCGCTCTTGTGCTGGCTGGGTTACTCCCACTCGACCTCCGAATACAGGAAGCAGCCGCACTGTACGAGGCAAAGAGAGGAGTACCTCAGCCATCGCTAGCTGGTCGTGAGGTGGAGCGTGTGGTGGCGTTTGCGGAGACTCCGCACCCGGCGAAACATATGGCCATGGGGTTCGTGAGTTTGGTAGACCAGTCACTTGTGGAGGCCCACAACAGCCAGGATATCCGGTTTTTTACCGACGGCAGCAAGATAGCGGGCAAGGTCGGAGCAGCACTGTCCCTGTGGGACAGGGAAGCCGAGACCAAGTCCGTGAAGCTTTGCTTGCCGACGTGCTGTACGGTCTACCAAGCAGAACTCCTGGCCATATGCGTAGCGACACGCCATATACTGCGGCGAAGGGAGGGAACCTTTGGTATCTATAGTGACTCGAAGGCCGCATTGGAGACGGTCACAAACCAGGGTTCCCTCCACGCCCTGGCAGTGGAGGCGAGAGCGAACCTCAACGTGGCCTTATCCCAGAGCAAAGATGTTTCCTTGTTCTGGATAAAGGCACACGCTGGACTGGATGGCAATGAGCGCGCAGACCACCTTGCTAAGGAAGCTGCCCTTAAATTGAAGAGGAAGCCAGATTACGACCGCTGCCCGGTTTCATTCGTCAAGCGACAGATCCGTATGGGGTCGCTTGACGAATGGAATCGACGGTACAAGGAGGGTGGAACCGCCTCGGTTACAAAAATTTTCTTCCCAGACGCAATAGAGGCCTTCAGAACAGTCAGCACGTTGAAGCCAACAGGGGTCGTTACGCAAATAATGACGGGGCACGGTGGGTTCTCCGAATACTTGCATCGCTTCAAGTGTAAGGAGAGCCCATCGTGTATCTGCGACCCGAGTGCCGTGGAATCGGTTCCGCATATTGTTTTTAAATGTCCTGTTTTTGAGAAGGAAAGGTGTGAGCTGCAACAAAAAATTGAGACCGAATTAAATGTTAACACAGTTAGCGGTTTAATTAAGAATAGGAAAGTACAAGGATTAGTCTTGGAGTATTGCACAAAAATAGCCACTAGAGTGATAGCAAGAAATAAGGTGATATAAGATTGGGCTTACATTATATATAGATGGTATATACGATGATAAGCATAGAATGTAAATAGAGTAAGAAATAGTTAAATCAAAGAGAACCGAAACTAAAATAATAAAAAGTCACTCAAAATTAAAGCACATTTTTAGGCTAATGGAAAAAACAATAATTAAACGTTTTTAAAAATTTTGCATTAATAAGGTCTCTGACTACGTCAGGGGACAAGTAGCGCGGCAGGAGTGTGGTTTTAGTCAGTAAGAGTCTGACACTGTTCGGGCTGGCAGCCCGTTCGTCCATGAGGATTTCCCACTCCTGCCAAAAAAAAAAAAAAAAAAAAAAAAAAAAAAAAAAAAAAAAAAAAAAAAAAAAAAAAAAAAAAAAAACCTAACCTAACCTAACCTAACCTAACCTAACCTGGCCGTTTCGCAAAGAAGGCGATGGATGCGCCGACCAAAATGGTCGTCGATTACAATCTTAAGACGGCCATGCAGCATCGAGACACTGTCACCGTAGAAAAACTTCTCACAGTAGCGAAGTCCCTGGTCAGAAGACCCCACCTAACCTAACTCCAAACCCAATCCGAAAACCCAAAAATCTCATCCTCATTTTTACCCTTTTTTTTATTATATATTTTCTTATTTTATGCTAGTCACTAATATACATTATTATACTATGACAGCATATTTACTTATGCGGTTTTGTTTCGTTTTATTACTATGGACGCTATTATACTACAATACTCCATAAATGAGTCTCTGCTTTTTCCCGTCATTAATTCTGGTACATTTTTAGGAACCAATTCCACGGCGAGTTGCTGTTCTGTCTCATACCTAATTTTTGCAGTGATTGGGCAATCGAACAGCGTGTGTAGAACCGTCTCCCGGACACCAGGCTCGCAGGCGCACGATGGGTCCTCCTTACACCCGTAGCGTTTCAGGTATGCAGAGAACCCACCGTGCCCCGTCAAGATTTGCGTGGTCATGCTCGTGTGAGCCATTTTTCGAACCACGCCGTACGCTACCACCGCGTCTGGGAAGAAGATTTTTGTGCCCGAGGCAGTGAGACCCGACTTATATCTCCCGTTCCATTCATCAAGCGTTTCCGACCGGATTCTTCGCTTGATGAATGATACGGGACACAGATCATAGTCCGGCCTCTTCTTCGACTTCAGGGCGGCCTCCTTCGCGAGCTGGTCGGCTCTCTCGTTTCCTTCCAACCCCGCGTGGGCCTTAATCCAGAACAAGGACACCTCCTTGCTCTGGAGCTTACAGTGACGTAAGGCATCTCTGGCTTCCACGGCTAAGGGGTGGGAGGAACTGGAGTTGGTTACCGACTGAAGAGCCGCCATGGAGTCGCTGAAGATTCCGAACGTAGCCTCACCGCGCTTGAGCACCTCCCCTGCTGCTCTTTGTAGGGCCAGGAGTTCAGCCTGGTAGACGGTGCAATATGACGGCAAAGCAAGCTTGAGAGTTTTCGTTTCGGCGGAGCCATTCCACAAGGATAGCGCCGCCCCAACCTTGCCCTCAATCTTGCTGCCGTCGGTGAAAATCCGCACAGCAAAATTGCTGTGGTTGCGATACTGTTCCTCGTCTACCAGACTTTCAAACTCCAGGCTCGCCAGCTCCGCGGGATGCGGGGCCTCCAGAGCTGGGAACATCCGCTCCACTTCCCTACCTCCCAGCACGGGCTGGGGTACCCCCCTCTTGGCTTCGTAAAGCGCAGCCGCTTCCCGGATACGAAGGTCGAGCGGGAGCATCCCAGTCAGTACCAGGGCCGAGTTTAAAGAAACCGTGCGGTATGCTCTGCACATTTTTTGCGCGATTCCGCGCTGGACGGTCCGAAGATGTTTAATTACGCATATCTTTTTGGCAGCCGCTGCCCAAACGCTAGCAGCGTAAAGAATTATGGGCTCTATTGTTGCTACATACATAATCCGGATTACTTCCGGGTGAAGCCCCCAACTGACTTTTGCGGCTCTACACAGTCGTTTGTAAATCACAATTGCCCTCCTGCACACGAGTGAGACATGGGTGTTGAACGTTAGTCCGCTATCGATGATCACGCCCAAAAGCTTCATTTCTTTCGATATGCCAACGTCGATCCCCCCCATGCTCAGGCGCGGTGTGTCGTAGTTTTGTTTATTGGTTATTACCATAGCTGTGGTCTTGTGCGGTGCGAATTTAAGTTTGTTCTCGACACCCCACGCCAGAACATGACTGAGAGCGGCGTTGGCACATTCCTCCACTTCTAGCGCAGTCTCCCCGTCGAAAACCAAAAGGACATCGTCCGCAAACGCCTGGATGTAATATCCCTTTCCTTCCAGCGCTTTAAGGAGGGGGTCAAGGAGCAAATTCCAGAATATTGGGCCGCCTATTGAGCCCTGGACACAGCCCTTACTTGTCTCTCTGCCACAAGCTTCCCCACTGTACCTGACTGAGACTCTCCGGTCTCTGAGGTAGCTGTCTATGACCCGCCTGAGGTTAATTGGACACTGCTCCTCGGCCAGACGGACTCTAATAGCTGGCCACCAGGCACTATCGAATGCTCCCTCTATGTCTAAGGATACGAGCGTTATTATCCTTTTTTGTTTCAGTTTTTTATTAACGTGCTGCATGAGAGCATAGAGGGAGTCTTCGGTGCCCCTCTGCGGCATGAACCCGTACTGCCGGGTGCTCATCCTAGGTAAAAGGTAGAACTTCAGGCGGGCCACCAGCATTTTCTCAAAGATCTTTCCCAATATAGGCAACAGTCCGATCGGCCTGTATGACTTAGGAGTGGAGTAACACTCTTTACCAGGCTTCCTTAGGATCACTACTGTTGCCTCCTTCCAGGCTGCGGGGAAACAATGATGCTCCAGGCACTTGTTCAAGAGCTCTAGGAACAATCCTAGGTCATCACCTATAGCATGACGACAAATGTCAGCTGTAAAACCGTCCGAACCCGGTGCCTTCTTCGGGTTGAAGGACTCAAGCGAGTTTTTCAGTTCCGCACTCGTGAAAGGTGGATCGCAGAAACCAATTTGCTCACCAGAGTTCACGAGCTCGGCTTTCATTCGGACGGATCGGTGATGGGCGTTGTCAAATTCCGGGAGATCTTCTGGGTAAAAGGTTTCGGCTAAGAGTTCCACTGAGCCCTTAGCATCCAGCACGTTGCCGTTCCGTTCCAACGGCAGATCCTCCTCCCTGCGTTGTGTCCTACCTATCACCCTATATATCCCCTCCCAGACCCCCTCTCTATCCTGTTTCCCACAGAATTCTTTCCAGCTCTCGGTCTGAGCTTTGGCTGCTTCTAACTCATACTCTTCCTTCTGTTTTAGGTACTCTCCAACGACCTTCGCCCTCCGGATTGGGGCAGCACAGCGAATTCTGCGCTTCTTGGTGGCGACAGATTTCTTTTTTATTGAAAAACCCAAATATAATAGAAAGAATAAAACAAAGACATCTTTAATAATAATAGTAGTAGAAAGAAATGGATAGGTGACAGTTGGGAATCCCACCCATAAAAAGCAAAAATGAAGACGAATGACAGAAAGATAAAGTATGAGGAAAGAAAGTGCGAGAGGCATAAATGCGAGAACTTGTATGAATGTAAGTAGACAGATAGTAGACTCCAATAATGTTGGGGGTAGTAGTATAAAAAAAAAAAAAAAAAAAAAAAAAAAAAAAAAAAAAACCTAACCTAACCTAACCTAACCTAACCTAACCTAACCTAACCTAACCTAACCTAACCTAACCTAACCTCTAAATTTTTCCTCAAAAAACTGGTTTTTTGCACACTGTGCAAAATTTTTGTTCTGTCAAAATTTTTATTTCAGCATAACTAATTAGCCCGCGCGGAGACGCAACTTTTGACACCCCACACGTGAGCCTAGCTCTCACGAAACGTCAAAAAATTCCAGATTGTGTTCGCGAAAAACGGGTTATCCCACCACTGTGCAAAGGCCCTTAAGGCGATCATCTCGAATTTAGTATAGCTAGCTAGGTCTTGCGGGGCTGCGTCTTTTGACACCTCTCCCGTCTGTCTAGCTTGCTGAGCACCCTTAATATTAAATTAAATCTGAAATCCACTAAATTTGGTCGCGTTATCTAGAAAATCCACATACCTGGACTAGCTCAAAACATAAACATCGATTTCTCAGCTTACAGGAATGCGATTTTGACCTAGTTTTTTGCATAGTAATTATAAGACAGGCTAGCTCCTGCTATCCAGACGCTAAAAATTGACCATCGCGGCTTCATTTTCTGAATACCCCACCATTTGTGTTTTTTACAAAATTTTGATTTTCAAATTTAGTTATCTTAAATTCTACTCGATAGATTCTTTTGGTTTAAACTCTATAGGACTCCACCAACCCTTACCTGTGTCCCAGTGCGTGTTTCGCGTATCCGAGTCCTGGTTTTGGTATCAATTTTCTAAATTTTTCCTCAAAAAACTGGTTTTTTGCACACTGTGCAAAATTTTTGTTCTGTCAAAATTTTTATTTCAGCATAACTAATTAGCCCGCGCGGAGACGCAACTTTTGACACCCCACACGTGAGCCTAGCTCTCACGAAACGTCAAAAAATTGTCCTCCCACCCTCCCATAGTAAATTTTTAAGCTCTATATATAAGACACGGAAAATTTTGCAAAAACTTTTCGAAAATTTTATTTTTATTTTGAATAAGTCTGCTTTTAGTGGACTATAAAAATTTAATTGACACTTGACGTGACTAAAATTTTTAGTCACATAATTTTGACTTGAAAACTTTTATATTTTTTCTATTCTTTTATTTTCTACTTTTGTCTGATCCCCTCTTTACAGGGATCTAGATCTATAGATTGATTTAGTTTGTGTTGACCTGTTTTTATTATATAAATATTATTTACTGATCCCTCCTTTACAGGGTTTCAGTCAAAGAACGTTTGTCCTCTGACTGGATTTGTTTTCCGACTCAATCATGTTCCGCACGCCAGCCCAAAAGGACTCAGACCCGCAGAGTTCTGGGAGCTCGCCGCGATCGGCGGAGAAAGCCGGAACCTCACTGCAGAGCGTGAGGCGCAGTATCGGGGAATGGGAGGCTGGGAAAGCTGAGCCTAGGGTTAGGTCTCCAGCCATCCCGGACCATGATGCTGCACCACCAACCACGCAAAGAATCCCCGGCTCTCTGGTGACGCGCCGGGTCTCTGGGGGCGCTGCGGGTCCTGTAAAAAAGACCGAAAGTAAATACCCCAACCTCACGGCGGAAGCGAGAGCTTGCCTAGATAAAGCAAAACTTCACTTGGGCAACTCTCGCAACTTAAAGACTGAGATAAAAACGGAGGTCTTGGGAGCAATAAATCGGCTCTATGAGCTAGTGAAGGAGTCGGAAAAGTCTAAACTTCCTGTCGCTTCTGCAACCACTCCAACTACCGACCTGGCCAGCCTGCCCTCTTCCAGCGACACAACCGTCATTAACCAGCAACTCATGAACCAACTCGAGTCAAACAGTGCCCTTATTAGGGAAAACATAAATAAAATGGAGTTGCTGCGAGAAGCTTTGGCGACAAGGGACTTTGTTGAGGAGAGAATATACGCGGCTGTGGCTGCTGCGCATAACAACCAGACCGCAGCTCAGACTCTAGGGCGAGCTACGCTGCACTCCGTGGTTGTCTCCTCAACAAAGGACACCGAAACAGGAGACGAAGTATTAGAAAGGGTAAGAAAGGCAGTTGATGCTAAGGAGGGTTGGGTGAAAGTGGAGAAAGTCAGAAAGGCAAGGGACAGGAGGATTATAATGGGATGTCGCTCGAGGGAGGAGAGGGATAAGATAAAGGAGAGATTGGAAGCAGTCGGGCAGGGTCTCGTCGTTGAGGAAGTGACGAACCGGGACCCGCTTCTGATTCTAAGGGATGTGCTGCTGATTCACAGTGACGAAGAAGTGATGAAAGCCCTAAGGAATCAGAATCGGGAACTATTTCACGACCTTGAAGGCGAGGCCCAGAGGATGGCTATCAAATTCCGAAGGAAGACGCGAAACCCTCATTTGAACCACATTGTGATCAGTGTGTCCCCATTAATCTGGAGGAGGGCCATCGAAGGCGGAAGGTTACGCATTGACCTCCAGAACGTGCACGTCGAAGACCAGACGCCACTGGTGCAGTGTACCCGCTGCCTGGGCTACGGGCACAGCAAACGATTTTGCAAACAGCCAGCCGATCTGTGCAGTCACTGTGGCGGTCCGCACTTCAGAGCGGATTGCCCGGACAGGCAGATCGGCGAAGCAGCGGTGTGCGTTAACTGCACCAGGGCAAAGATGGGGAACACTGGGCACAATGCTTTCAGCACAGAATGCCCCGTACGAAGAAGGTGGGATGCACTCGCTCGAGCCTCAATAGCGTATTGCTAATGTTGCCCCTGATACCCACCAGTACAAAGTGGTCCAGGCCAACCTGCAGCGGTGTCAGCTTGCCACCAACGAGTTGTTGCTGGAGGCTGCCAAACGGAAACTTGCCATAGCGTTGCTCCAGGAGCCCTATGTGGGGGGGGTGAGAAGGATGAAGGGCTACCGGGGCGTAAGGGTCTTCCAGAGCTCTGAGGGAGGAGAAGGGACTGTAAAGGCAGCAATAGCTGTGTTTGACCATGATTTAGATATCATACAGTACCCGCAACTCACCACAAACAACATCGTTGTGGTGGGAGTCCGAACCAGAGCCTGGACGATCACGCTGGTGTCCTTCTACTTCGAGCCCGGCGAGCCCATAGAGCCTTACCTGGAGCACCTAAAACGAGTGGAGCAGGACGTGGGCCCCAGCAGGTTGGTCATTGGAGGAGACACAAATGCAAAGAGTACTTGGTGGGGTAGCGGCAACGAGGACCCGAGAGGGGAGCAGATGTGTGGAGCACTGGGGGAAATGGGTCTCCATATCCTCAACGTGGGGGACATCCCAACCTATGACTACATCAGGGGAGGCATTAGGTACAGCAGCCACGTGGACGTGACGGCCTGTTCGGCGGACATGCTGGACCTGGTGGATGGCTGGCGAATCGTGGAAGGTCTCACGAGTTCCGACCATAACGGCATATTTTTCGGCATTAATTTAACAAAATCTAAAGGAATAAAAATCGAGCGCACCACAAGAAAATACAACACAAAGAAGGCTAATTGGAGGCAGTTTCGTGAGAAACTGTCTCAAATTATGCTGGAAAATAATCTAACAGTTACGGAAGTTAATAACATAAACACCATAGACCAATTAGAACGCACAATCAACACATACACACAGGCCGTAACTGAAACATGTACACACACAATACCAATAAAACAGAACAAACAAATACTTACCTTGCCGTGGTGGTCGAAGGAACTCGCTGGGATGAAGAAGCTGGTCGCCACTAGGAAACGCAGAGTCAGGAACGCAGCGCCGGTCCGGAGAGAGATGGTGGTTAGGCTGTACCTGGAAGAAAAACAGAAGTATGAGGAGGCTGTGAAGAAGGCCATAGAAGAGAGCTGGAAGGAGTTTTGCGGCAAACAAGATAGAGAGGGGGTCTGGGAGGGGATCTACAGAGTGATGGGAAGGGTCTCAAAGAGAGAAGAGGATCTGCCTCTGCAGGTGGAAGGACACACTCTGGACGCGAAGGGCTCGGTGAGGCTGTTGGCCGAGACTTTCTACCCCGAGGACCGTGAGGAAGACGACAACATGGACCATCGCCAAACCCGACAACTGGCAGAAATGGTAAACGAGTGGAGCCATGATGAACGACATGACCCACCGTTTACCCAAAGCGAGCTTGATAGGTCCATGAGGTCGTTCAACCCAAAAAAGGCCCCGGGAGCCGACGGCTTCACTGCCGACATTTGCTCTCAGGCCATTGATTGCGCTCCTGAATTCTTCCTGTCGCTGTTAAATAAATGCCTGGCGCACCACCACTTCCCGAAGTCCTGGAAGGAAGCAACGGTGGTTGTGCTCAGGAAGCCAGGCAAAGACTCGTACACCGTCCCAAAATCCTACAGGCCGATTGGGCTTTTGCCTGTGCTAGGGAAGGTGTACGAGAAGATGCTGGTTGCTCGTCTCAAATTTTACCTGCTCCCCAGGATTAGTACTCGCCAATACGGCTTTATGCCCCAAAAGAGCACCGAAGACTCCCTCTATACTCTCGTGCATCACATCCGCGCAAAGCTGGCACAGAAAAAGATCGTCACGCTTGTGTCGCTGGATATAGAGGGAGCATTCGACAGTGCGTGGTGGCCCGCCATTAAGGTACGATTGGCTGAGGAAAAGTGTCCTGTTAATTTGAGACGAGTAGTCGCCAGCTATCTCAGCGACAGGATGGTCAGCGTGAGATATGCCGGAGAGGAGAGCAGAAAGTCAACCAGCAAAGGGTGTGTTCAGGGTTCTGTAGGGGGGCCCATTTTCTGGAATCTGCTTCTGGACCCTCTCCTGAGGCAGCTGGAGGACAGAGGTTACTACTGCCAGGCATTCGCCGACGACGTCGTAATGGTGTTCGTCGGCGAATCGGCAGTAGAAATCGAGGGACAGGCCAATGCCGCTCTCGAACATGTTCGAGCGTGGGGTGTCAGAAATAAGCTGAAATTCGCGCCGCATAAAACTTGTGCGATGGTTCTTACGCGGAGGCTAAAGTACGACACGCCACGTTTGAGCATGGGGGGGATCGACATTGGTATGTCCCAAGATATAAAAATCCTGGGCCTCACGATCGACGCGAAGTTGACGTTTTACAAGCACATAGCTATCGCCTGTAAGAAGGCGATAGCTATCTACAAGCAGCTGGCCAGGGCGGCCCGGGTGAGCTGGGGTTTGCATCCGGAAGTCATCCGGGTGATATACACCGCAGCAGTCGAGCCAACGCTCCTGTACGCCGCAAGTGTTTGGGCACCAGCCGCGAACAATTTAGGGGTCATTAAGCAGCTAAATGTGGTCCAAAGGGGGTTTGCGCAGAAGCTGTGTAGAGCCTACCGCACGGTCTCCCTTAACTCGGCTCTGGTACTGGCTGGGTTACTCCCGCTCGATTTGCGCATCCGCGAGGCGGCTGCGCTGTACGGGGCAAAGAGGGGGGTGCCTCAGCCAGTGTTAGGAGACAGGGAGGTCGAGCGAATGGCTCCAGCGATCGAGTCCCCGCACCCCGCAGAGCAGACCACACTGCAGTTCGGCAGCCTGATAGACGAGGAACAATATCGGAACCACAGCGATTTCGCTGTGCGTATTTTCACAGACGGCAGCAAGATTGAGGGCAAGGTCGGAGCGGCGCTATCTTTGTGGAATAGCGCCACCGAGGTAAAGGCCCTCAAGCTTGCTCTGCCGTCTTACTGCACCGTCTATCAGGCGGAGCTATTGGCCCTTCAACGAGCGGCTGGTGAAGCGCTCAAACGCAGGGAAAGCACGTTCGGCATCTTCAGCGACTCCATGGCGGCCCTCCAGTCGGTGATAAACGTTAGTTCCCCCCATCCCCTGGCAGTGGAAACAAGAGACACCCTTCGCCGCTGTAAGCTCCAGAACAAGAGTGTCTCCTTGTTCTGGATCAAAGCCCACGCAGGATTGGAGGGAAACGAGCGAGCCGACCAACTCGCAAAGGAAGCCGCCTTGGGGTCGAAGAAGAAGCCGGACTACGATCTGTGCCCCGTTTCATTCGTTAAGCGACAGATCCGTATGGAGTCGCTTCACGAGTGGAACGGGAGATATAAGTCGGAGGCAACAGCCTCCGGCACAAAGTTATTTTTCCCTGACGCAGTTGCGGCGTACAGTGTGGTACGAAAATTTGAGCCGACAGGATTGACTACCCAAATCCTCACGGGGCACGGTGGGTTCTCCGCATACCTGAAACGCTTCAAGTGTAAGGAGAACGCATCGTGCGCCTGTGAGCCCGGAATAGACGAGACGGTACTGCACGTCTTGCTGGAGTGCCCGATCACCGCCAGGATGCGGTATGAAGCGGAACAAATCCTTGAAGGAAAACTAGTAGCCGGAAACTTACCCAATTTAATTAATAGTAAGAAAAGGAAAATATTTTTAGAATACTGTGTAGATATAGCAAAAAGAGTAATAAGCAGAAATAAAGTAGTTTAAGAAAATTAGGATACTTATTATATCGTAGCATATATTTAAGGTATCTTAAAAACCAGAAAAAAAAAAAAAAAAAAAGTATACATATATTCTAAAATAAAATAAATAAATAATTAAGCTAGTAATATATAAGTAGGTATAGATGCTGTTAAATTTATAAGAGATATTTTGTAGTTTGTCTGTCCAGCACCTTGCATGAGACACATGTCACGTCAACAAATTAAAAGAAGTTGATAAAATGAAAAATCGCAAATAACAGGCTCTGATCCTGTCAGAGGACATCTTGCGTGGCAGGAGTGTGGTTTTAGTCAGTATGAGTCTGACACTGCCCGGGTTGCCTCACTTGTGATGCAGCCTGGGCGTCCATGAGGATTTCCCACTCCTGCCAAAAAAAAAAAAAAAAACAAAAAAAAAAAAAAAAAAAAAAAACCTAACCTAACCTAACCTAACCTAACCTAACCTAACCTTTTTTTTTTTTTTTTTTTTGTTGCCGGGGTGGAAAATCCTCATGGATGTCCTTGGGGGGGTCTGTCAGACTCTTACTGACTAAAAACCACCCCGGTGTTCCGTCCCACACTTGGACCGGGGATCGTGAGAGCTAATACGACTTCCATGATCCCAGGCTAGTGCCGGCCCGCCTATGCGGGCCACCTCTGGCTCGCGGGGAGAGTGAGGTGTCCTCTCCCCGCGACGTCTAATAGGGGCGCGCGTGGAACACTACGCGCCGCCGCCTCGGGACCTGCTGGATAGGGGGCGGCGGACGACCCCGAGTCCGCCGGCCCTCTGGACCTATTTAGGAGGGCTGGAAGAGGGCGTTGTCCGCCCTCCGCCGACGCCCGGTACGTCTGCTGCGGATCGGGAGAGTGGCCACGGCCTCCCTTTCCCTTTCCGCAGCCTCCTTCTGCGAAATTCCGAATTCACAGAAGGAGATCACCGCATCCCACGACTCGGCGCTCCCGACCATCGAACTCGCGACGGCCGGCAGCGACAGGTTGGGGCCCACTTCGGATACGAGGACACGGCGCTGCTCCTCCCATGCGGCACACTCTGCCAGTGTGTGCTGCGCCGTGTCCTCCCGACAGTCGGTGCAGTGATGGCACCGAGCGTCCGGCTCCCTGTTTATGCGACACAAGTACTTCCCGAAGCAGCCATGCCCCGAGAGCACCTGCGTCGCTCGAAACGACAGGGAGCCGTGCTTCCTCCCGAGCCATTCGTCGAGCACTGGTCGGATCGCGTCGACGGTAGCAAGGCCGGCAGTAGGGCGCGAAAGCCTATCCCGCCATTCCGCCACCATGACCTCGCGGAGCTGTGACCGACGCAACTCGATCTCGCGCTGCATCGGTTCACAGCCCCGCGTCCGCACCTCCTCACGCCACCGGTACAGTGAGGCGAGAACCTAACCTAACCTAACCTAACCTAACCTAACCTAACCCTATAAGACAGGGACTTTTTAGCAAAAGATTCCAAAAATATATTTTATTTTAACTAGGCTGACAATAGACGTGACTATTGTTTTTAGTCAAATCATTTTTTTTTTTTTTTTTCTGAGGGTAGAATAGGGGAACAGTACTCACCGGCCCACTTCAGAGTAGCGGAGTACACGTAGACGCGTAGATCCAAACACGCATACCGGCACATACTTACTACACACACTAAGCCAACACGGAGACACGCAGCTCGTAGACTCCTGAACCGCGACGTACCCGGAGAACCTTAAACAGGAAAAGTCGTTAGACATTAAATAATAAGAACTGCTAGTATTGTTTTACTTTCCCTACGTCTTGACCATCTTCAATTTGCGAGAGTCCATCAGGACAAGAATAAGGACATATAGTAGTACTATTGTGCTACTGTATTTTAGGTTAAGATTATTCAGTTGAGGACTATATTTATTTACAAACTACAAATTACATATTGTGACGCGTTCCCACAATGTTCGGTTTTCACACCCCCGTCAAAAAGAACCCTGATAGCAAGGAAAAATCAGGAATTAGCAGTCCAGCAAAGGATGCGGAGAGAGCTGGGCCCTCATCCGATAACCCTAGTAACCAAGTCTCGAAGGTCAGAAAGAGCATAGGCGAATGGGAGGCGGGGAAGGTGGACGAAACCACAAAGTCTCCGACTTCACCAAGGAAGGTGATCCCAGCTGCCTTACAAAAGACGAGACCAAAGACAGCCATGCCCCAGGAGCCAAAAGTAGCAACCCGGAGACAGTCGTCGGAAGGTGCCAAATATGCGGACCGGTTAACGGAGGCAAAGGCGATGCTGGTCAAAGCCAAAATGCACCTAAATAACTCCAGAAATTTGAAGACCGACATTAAGATGGAGGTGACTCAAGCCATAGAACGCCTCTACCAGCTTGTAAAAGAAGCCGAGGCAGCAAAAGGCCACGATAAAAGTGAGAAGCCCAATAATGAGGCAGAAAAACGAGTGCAGGTGGAGGTGGAAGTGGAAACCGAGAAGACTAAATTGGAGAGACAGCTTATAGAAAGGATGACAGAACACAGCAATCAGATAGAGAAGAATAGGCTGGAAATGGAGCGCCTGAGGGAAATAATAGAAAGAAAACATGTAGAAACAGAGGCACAGGTGACCTACGCGGCAGTGGCGGCCGCTTCTCCGAGGAGCCAACTCCCGGAGCATGCGGCCGTGCACTCGGTAGTGATTACCTCTGCCGACGAAACAGAAACGGGGGACCAAGTCATGGAAAAAATAAGGAAAGCGGTAAATGCCAAGGAGGAGGGCTTCCAAATTGACCGCATACGAAAGGCAAGGGACCGAAAGGTGATATTGGGATGTAGAACTAAGACTGAAGTGGACAGGGTCAGAGACAAAATAGGCAGAGAAAGAGCGGACTTGAGAGTGGAGGAGGTCAGAAATAAAGACCCTCTAATAATACTTAAAAATGTTAACAAAATTAACACCGAGGATGACATACTCAAGGCGCTCCAAACGCAAAATAAAAACCTGTTGAAAGGCGTAACGGAGGAGAATTATAGAGCTGCCATCAGGTACAAAAAGAAGGCCCGAAATCCGCACCAACAGCACGTGGTGCTCAGCGTGTCCCCGCAGGTCTGGAGCATCCTGACAGCAGCGTCCTGTGTCCATGAATGTGCGGATTACCTTGCAGCGGAAACACCAACTTGCAGAAACTGCCAGAAGGCAAAAATGGACAACGTTGAGCACAACGCCTTCAGTGCGGAATGCCCTGTCCGTAGAAGGTGGGAAACCCTAGCAAGGTCCACAGTAGCCTATTGCTAAGGTGGATCCGGGCGGAAACGAGAACAACGTAGCAACAGAACCAGAATACCAGTATCGCGCAATACAGGCCAACCTGCAGAGGTGCAAACAAGCAACAGACGAGCTGATGATGGAGGCGGCGAAGAGGAAGGTTGCGTTTGCACTGCTGCAGGAACCATACACCGGAGCCAGCAGGCGAATAAAGTCCTACCAGGGCACCCGAATCCTGCAATGTGAAGGAAATACGGACAAAACCATCAAGTCCGCCATTGCAGTATTTGACGACAATATCGACGTTACCCAGTGTCCAATGCTGACCACAGAGAACATCGTAGTGGCACGATTGAGAACAGAGGCTTGGGAAATTGTGGTCGTCTCGGTGTACTTGGAGGGGGCGGGCAACTAGAGGCAGATATTCGACACATCCATAAAATAATGGAAGAAGTCGGAAACAAGAGCGCGATACTGGGTGGAGATGTAAACGCCTGGAACATATGGTGGGGGAGCAGGGAAACGAATAGGAGAGGAGAAGAGTTGGCTGGAGCACTGGATGAGCTGGAACTCCACATCCTTAACCAGGGGTCCAAACCCACATATGACTACCACAGAGGGGGCAGGCGATTCACAAGTTGTGTGGACATCACAGTCTGTACGGCGGATATGCTTGGGAAAATTGTGAACTGGAGGCTGGATGGAAACCTAACTGTGTCGGATCACAAGGCGATCCTGTTCGAAGTTAATGTGATAAAATCAAAAGGCATAGATATTAAAAGAACCACCAGGAAATACAACACCAAAAAGGCAGATTGGACAGAGTTCAGAAAAGACATAACACAAAACTGGGAAAGAATAAATATTACATTGAAAGAGATAAGAAAGATAGAGACAGTGGAAGAATTAAACAATAAAGTAGTAGAATACACTAAAGTTATAGAAGAAGCATG
Source organism: Polia nebulosa (assembly GCA_951329385.1). NCBI lineage: Eukaryota > Metazoa > Arthropoda > Insecta > Lepidoptera > Noctuidae > Polia > Polia nebulosa. Next base: position 19,805 of record CATNWG010000017.1, on the reverse strand, counting down.
CACAAGAAATATACCTGGGGCCAAACATAAACCGAGAACAGGATTGCCTTGGTGGACAGAAGAACTGACACAAAAGAAGAAAGAGGTGAAAACACTGAAAAGACGCATTCCAAATGCTGCAAGAGTACGTAGAGAAAGTGTTGTCCAGGCATATCTGCAGGCGAAAGAAGAGTACCGGCAGCTCGTGGAAAAGGCCAGAACAACAAGCTGGAAAAAGTTCTGCGAAAAACAGGATAGAGAAAGTATGTGGGATGGGATATACAGAGTGATAGGCCGCACAACAACTAGGCAGGAGGATATCCCTCTAGTCCATAATGGTAGAGTCCTCGAAGGCGAAGAGTCAGCCAGAGCTCTGTCAGAAGCCTTCTATCCGGACGATGAAGCACTGTCGGACAGTGTAGCCCATAAAGCGATAAGGAATAAAGCAGAGAACGTGAATAAGGGTGAAGATGATGAGTCATCTGACCCCCCATTCACGCTGACAGAGCTGAAGTGGGCTGCAAACAGCTTCAATCCCAAGAAGGCTCCAGGACTGGACGGGCTTACAGCAGATATCTGCAGAGCGGCTATCGCCTGTAATCCGGATTTGTTTTTGGCACTACTCAACAAGTGTCTGGACCTCTCGTTCTTTCCCACGGCGTGGAAAGAAGCGGTCGTGGTAATTCTGCGCAAACCAGGAAAGGATGATTACACCAAAGCCAAATCCTACCGGCCGATTGGGCTTTTGCCGGTGTTGGGGAAGATTTGGGAGAAGATGTTGGTGCGGCGAGTCAGGTGGCATACCATAGCGTCAATGAATGCTAGGCAATACGGGTTCACACCGCAGCGCAGCACCGAGGACTCCCTCTATGACCTCATGAAACACATAAAAAGAAAACTTAAAGAGCGACAACTAATAGTACTCATATCGCTGGACATAGAGGGAGCCTTCGACAGCGCTTGGTGGCCCGCAATAAAATGTGGACTGGCCGAGACTCAATGCCCAAAAAACATCCGCAGGGTTTTGGATAGCTACCTGTCTAACCGTAGAGTCAGGGTCAGGTATGCAGGAGCAGAATATGTTAAAACAACGAACGTTCAGGGATCAATTGGAGGACCCACCTTTTGGAACATGTTGCTCGACCCGCTGCTAAATGACCTGGAAAGGAGAGGGGACTATTGTCAGGCGTTTGCGGACGACGTGGTTCTGGTTTTCTCCGGCGAGACCGCACTTGAGGTCCAGAGACAGGCTAATGCGGCCCTAAGACATGTCCAGGAATGGGGTGAAGTGAATAAGCTAAAGTTTGCGCCTCAGAAGACAAAGGCAATGATAATTACAAACAAGCTTAAGCACGACACACCATTTCTGAGCATGGGTGACATAGCCATGTCGAAGGAAATTAAAATACTGGGGCTGACCATAGACGAAAAGCTTACCTTCAACACACACGTGGCAAGTGTCTGTCGCAAGGCACTGAACGTGTACAAGCAGTTGGCGAAGGCGGCCAAAGTGGAGTGGGGGATCTCGCCGGAGATAACCATGTGGCGTAGATTTTGTTGCTATTCGAATTGTATTATTATGTTACATACATACAATTAATAAAATAACAATAACATTAATATGTAAGAAATAATTTATAAATCTGTATAAGCGTATGGACAAGCGAACCACGTTTGTTATTAGTTACCGGACGGGTCGGCCGCCCGGGCGCTCCATTGTTTACCGCGCGAAGTGGGGCTCGCTTGCTTGAGCAGCGCGCGCGCTGGCCGGCCGACCAGTCGCTTTACTGCTACGCACGCACTCGCTGTGTTGTCGAGCTTGCCGACGCGCTAACGCTTTCGCTTATTTATTACGCTACCCGCTTGTATACTATTGTTGAAGTATCCTATCTACACTCTGTGCTTTCCATCTGTTTCTGTGTACTCCTTCTTCATATTTCGTGCTCTTGACTTTCGTTAGTGTTGTGTACTTATTTTCTACCTTGCTAATAAACTTTGGACCTCTGTGTAAGTGTAACGACTCTTTTTATTTATCTTCTCACACACTACCCGAGATTACGAATCATAACTATCTACGCTAAACTGGTGACCCCGATTAAGAACACGAGGATGACAGACAAAGGTGCTAGCAACGTGGCCGCTGCAGGCGAGGATGGTGGACATCAGGAAACTTTTCGCGTGGGCGTGCGCGTACCACCGTTTTATTCAGAAAAACCGACACTTTGGTTCGCACAAATGGAAGCGCAATTTGCACTGGCGAACATCAAAGCAGACGACACCAAGTTCTACTACGTCACTGGTCACTTGGACCCACTGTACGCCTCTGAGGTACAAGAAATCATCGAAAACCCTCCAGCCACCAACAAATACGAAAAGCTCAAAGCAGAGTTGATAAAAAGAATGTCAGCGTCGCGCGAGAAAAAGTTGAAGCAGCTACTCATGCACGAGGAACTCGGCGATCGAAAACCATCGCAGTTCTACCGCCACCTGCTAAATCTCGCCGGACCAGGCGTTCCAGAAGAATTTCTTCGCACCATATGGACGAGCCGACTACCCAACGGGACGCAGGCTATTATCGCCTCGCAGTCCAAGGCCGACATGGGGGAATTGGCGGAGTTAGCAGACCGCATCAGTGACGTCGTCGGGCCGCAGGTAGCATCAACATCCGCCATCACCCAAGCAGCATCACCAACCAGTGTGCATCCTGAAATAGCGGCACTGACCAGGCAGGTAGAAAAACTGACAGCAAAAGTCGAGCGGATGTCGCGACTGCGAGACCGATCGAGTAGCCGTTCACGTCATCGTTCCAGTTCATCGAGGTCGCAGTCGAGCCACAGTCAATTCCCACAATGTTGGTACCACTACAGGTTCGGGGAACGAGCGCGTAAGTGTATCAAACCGTGCGATTACCAGCCGGCGGGAAACGTAAAGGGCAATCAGTAATGGCGGCCGATGATTGTCAGAGCTCAGGTCGCTTATTTGTAACCGATCGACGATCGAAGACGCAATTTTTAGTTGACACCGGCAGTGACCTTTGTGTTTACCCACGATCAGCATTGCAAAGACGGCCTGAGACTTCGGATTACCAACTGTGTGCGGCTAACGGTACGCCCATAAAAACGTACGGGTACATTAGTTTAAGTCTTAACTTGGGGTTGCGCCGTGACTTCACTTGGCAATTTATTGTAGCCGATGTTACAAAGGCGATAATAGGCGTGGATTTTCTGTCTCATTATAATATTGTTGTTGATTGCAGGAACCAGCGCCTTATCGATAACTATACAACCCTTGCGACCCCGGCTTCACCTGCACGTTCGTCAGATATCATTTCCTCGGTTAAGGTAATTATTGGTGACACCACATACCATAACATACTAAAGGATTTTCCTGGCATCACTCGACCACCTGGCATACACCGTACATCATCACACAATACAGTCCATCACATACAGACCACACCTGGACCACCAGTTTCATGTACACCACGCCGCCTAGCCCCAGACAAATTAAAAATAGCCAAAGATGAGTTTGAAGCGATGCTGAAAGACGGCACCGCCAGACCCTCAAGTTCACCATGGTCATCGCCATTACATCTGGCCCCCAAGAAAAACAGCGGTTGGCGACCCTGTGGTGACTATCGAATGCTCAATGCCAGGACAGTACCTGACAATTATCCAATACGGCATATTCATGACTTCTCACATAACCTGACAGGGTCCACAGTCTTCAGCACGATAGATTTAGTAAAAGCTTATAATCAAATCCCAGTCAGCCCAGAAGATATTCCCAAGACCGCCATCACCACGCCCTTTGGACTCTACGAATTTCCGTTTATGACATTCGGTCTTCGTAACGCGGGGCAGACATTTCAGAGGTTCGTTGACGAAATGCTGCGAGGGCTGGACTTCTGCTATGCTTATCTCGATGATTTCTTGATCTATTCGAAAGACCAGAAGACCCACGAAGACCACCTTCGCCAACTTTTCACCCGGCTGCAGGAATACGGAATGGTGATCAATACTGGTAAGTGCGTATTCGGGGTAAAGGAGGTTACTTTCCTAGGATACAGGATCTCAGCCAGCGGCACCAGTCCACTACCAGAGAAGGTCGAAGCCATCACTAAGTACCCCGCGCCCAAAACAGTTCGAGAACTTCGCAGATTCTTGGGTATGTTGAACTTCTATAGGCGATTCATACCCGACGCAGCTCAACACCAGGCTCCCTTGAATGCTCTGTTGGTAGGCTCAGTCAAGGGCTCCCATCCAGTACATTTCACAACCCAGGAAATGGAAGCGTTTAACACCAGCAAAGAAGGACTTTGCAAAGCCGCGATGCTGGCCCATCCTGACTGCGAAGCCAAACTGGCGTTAGTGACGGACGCTTCAGATACAGCCTTAGGTGCAGTATTACAGCAGCGCAAGGACGGGGAACCATGGCAACCACTGGCATTCTATTCCCACAAGCTCAGCCCAGCGCAAAAGAAATTCTCGCCTTACGACAGAGAACTGCTTGCGATTTACGAAGCAATCAAATACTTCAGGCATATGGTCGAAGCCCGAAACTTCGTGATTTACACCGATCACAAACCTATTAGTTTCGCGTTCAACTTAAGGAAAGAAAACTGCTCACCAAGACAGTTCAGGCACCTAGATTACATCTCGCAGTTCACAACAGACATAAGGCACATATCAGGTAAGGACAACGTCGTCGCTGACAGCCTCTCGCGGATCGAGGAGATTGCTCAACATGTGGATCTATACCAGATAGCAGAATCGCAGAAGCACGATACCGAGCTAGAACAGCTGCTCCACAGCAGCACAGCCTTACGTCTGACCAAGATAAAACTGCCAGGTACAGAGACCGAACTGTACTGCGATGAGAGAAGCAAAATTCCTCGACCATATGTCCCAAAGGAACACCGCCGCAGAGTTTTCGAGAGCGTACACTCGTGGAGTCACCCTGGCGCAAACACAACAATCAAAATGGTAACAGAACGATACGTTTGGCCATCAGTCAAAAAAGACTGCAGAGAATGGAGCCGTTCATGTGTAATGTGTCAGCGTTCAAAGGTGACCCGCCATAACTCTTCACCATTGGGGACCTTCAAGCTGCCGAGAGCCAGATTCAATCACATTCACATTGACCTGATCGGACCGCTGCCTGTATCTCAAGGCTATCGTTATTGCCTCACAGCCATCGATAGATTCACGCGATGGCCTGAGGAACGGGATTTTTGATTTGATTCACGCGATGGCCTGAACCTAACCTAACCTATACCAGACATAACAGCAGAGACAGTGGCAAGGGCCCTAGTGAGTGGTTGGATTTCCAGATTCGGCTGTCCCATTGACATCGTAACGGACCGCGGACGACAGTTCGAGTCGGGAATTTTCAAATACTTGTCGGAGATGGTCGGGTTTCATCACAAACGCACCACGGCTTATCACCCCGCCTGCAATGGCCTCATTGAGAGGTTTCACAGGCAATTAAAAGCCGCAATTGTTTGCCACGCCAAAGAAAACTGGGTCGAGTCCTTGCCACTAGTTCTGCTAGGAATCAGGAACGCGTACAAGGAAGACCTAGGGGCTACACCAGCCGAACTTCTCTACGGCGAAACGCTCCGGCTACCAGGAGAATTTTTACAGCCACAGATCGAGGACACAATTGATATGCCAGACTACGTGACACGTTTGAAAACCTTCGCCAGGAAACTAAAACCATCACCGGCATCTCGTCATGGCAGCAGAACTACATTTGTGTTCAAGGAACTTGGTACAACGAGTCATGTTTTTCTCAAAGACGAGACATCTGGCTCGCTAAAGCCAGCGTACACGGGACCACACAAAGTCCTGCAACACGGGGACAAGGTCTACAAGCTCAACATCAACGGCAAAACTGTCTCAGTTACCATTGACAGGCTCAAACCTGCCTACATATTACACGACCCAAGCACAAACACACACACAAACATACAAACACCCACACTACATAAAGCAACACCCACCACCAAATTACCTAAAAACCCCGGAAATAACATCAAAACGACAAGATCGGGGCGTAAGGTTCATTATCCCGACTATTATCGCCCGTAGTGACGGTCTCTGGAGGGGGGTGATGTGGCGTAGATTTTGTTGCTATTCGAATTGTATTATTATGTTACATACATACAATTAATAAAATAACAATAACATTAATATGTAAGAAATAATTTATAAATCTGTATAAGCGTATGGACAAGCGAACCACGTTTGTTATTAGTTACCGGACGGGTCGGCCGCCCGGGCGCTCCATTGTTTACCGCGCGAAGTGGGGCTCGCTTGCTTGAGCAGCGCGCGCGCTGGCCGGCCGACCAGTCGCTTTACTGCTACGCACGCACTCGCTGTGTTGTCGAGCTTGCCGACGCGCTAACGCTTTCGCTTATTTATTACGCTACCCGCTTGTATACTATTGTTGAAGTATCCTATCTACACTCTGTGCTTTCCATCTGTTTCTGTGTACTCCTTCTTCATATTTCGTGCTCTTGACTTTCGTTAGTGTTGTGTACTTATTTTCTACCTTGCTAATAAACTTTGGACCTCTGTGTAAGTGTAACGACTCTTTTTATTTATCTTCTCACACACTACCCGAGATTACGAATCATAACTATCTACGCTAAAACCAGAACAATATATGTGGCATTTATAGAGCCTATAATTATGTACGCAGCAGGTGCCTGGGCTGCAGCTGCGGATAAAATAGGGATAAAGAAGCACTTAAACGAGGTTCAACGCGGGTTTGTGCAAAAGATGGTCAAATCGTACAGGACAACCTCTCTGAACGCAGCATTACTGCTCTCGGGGATGCTTCCGCTAGATCTCAGGATCAAGGAAGCAGCCTCGTTTTATGAAATAAAGAAAGGTCACTCAGTGAGAGTAGTTGGCGATAGGGAGGTAGAGAAACCGACACCATATGCACACACACCACACCCAGCGACCCAAAAGGCCGTAGATTTTAAATTGGTGGCGAGCGATGCAGAGCTGGCCCAGCAAGAGGAAGCCAGATTTAAAATCTTCACAGATGGCAGCAAAATCGACAGTAAAGTCGGTGCGGCGTTATCTCTATGGGATGGCGCCGCAGAGATTAAAACCAAAAAGCTCAAACTGGAGCAGTTCTGCACCGTGTACCAAGCGGAGTTACTGGCGCTGGTGAGGGCTACCGAAATGGTGACTGAAAGATCCGGTGGAAGCTTCAATATCTACAGCGACTCTAGGTCTGCTCTTGAGGCGGTTACACGTGGTACTTCCCTCCACCCCCTGGTTGTCGCAACTAGACAAAATATCCTGAAAGCTCTAGAACAGGACAAAATAATTAGATTATTTTGGATTAAAGCACACGTGGGGTTGGAGGGAAATGAGAGAGCCGACGAATTGGCAAAAGAGGCAGCTGTGGGATTGAAGACCAAGCCGGATTATGACAGATGCCCGGTATCCTTCATCAAGCGACAGATCCGTAAAGACACGCTGAAGGAATGGCAGCATAGGTACACTTCAAGTAATACCGCGTCAACCACCAAAATTTTCTTCCCCGATGCACTTAGCGCGTACACATTAGTAAAGAAGATCCTGCTCAATCCGCTATTGGTGCAAGTGTTCACGGGGCACGGCGGATTTTCCGAGTACTTGAATAGATTCAAGTGCAAGGACAGTCCGGCGTGCCCCTGTGGCACAGGGAGGAACGAAAGCGTGGAGCACATACTAGTGGAGTGCCCAATTTATGCCAAATCAAGGTTAGATTTTGAAATCGTTGTGGGCCGGAACCTAAAAGTGGTAAACATACCAGAAATTATGGCTAGCAAAGATCTGAGGGGTGCCTTCTTAGAGTTTTGTAAAACTATAGCTGCAAAAGTAGTTAAAAAGAATAAAACTTAAGCTCTAGAAAATTAACTATGTTATATATATATATATAATTATATAAAGATAGTTAGCAAAAGAATTGTATTCAATGTAATAATAAGGTATAAAATAAGTATAGTTTAGCATTAAGGCACCTAGATATAAGATAGTAATAAGTAGTAGAGCAACACAGTTGCAAGAAAAACGTATCGGAAATAGGTTAAAAAGCAGAGATTAAGCATGTATAGAGATAGTATTAAGGGGAGGGCACAAATCAATGGTGCAATAAAAATGTAAGAAAGGTTTAATAGTAGAATAGTATTGTGAAAGATAGCTATAAGGATATAGGGCACAAAAAAGTGCGAATTGTACGGTAGCGAAGTAAGTGTGTAGAGAGTAAAATGTAGAGATTAGTAAGTAATAAATTGTAACTGCACAGACGGATATTATAGCCGGTGGGAACAAGTATGAAAAAAAAAAAAAAAAAAAAAAACCTAACCTAACCTAACCTAACCTTTTTTTTTTTTTTTTTTTTTTGTTGCCGGGGTGGAAAATCCTCATGGATGTCCTTCGCCCGGGGCGGGCGAAGGGGTCTGTCAGACTCTTACTGACTAAAAACCACCCCGGTGTTCCGTCCCACACTTGGACCGGGGATCGTGAGAGCTAGTACGACTTCCATGATGATGATGATGATGATGAACCTAACCTAACCTAACCTAACCAGTGCACAGCCATACGCGGTCGCAACAACATCAGCTCCACGTCAAAAATTCATAAAAATTGAAATTTTTATGCTGCGCGTGTTCTTGTGTTATAGTGCGGTGAATAAGTGTTTGACTCGCCAGGATTTATGTGGGCAACATCCTGAGTCACCTGGATCAGAAGTTATAAGTGAGCAACTTTGGAGGACTCCCCTGGCTTGGAGGTTAGTGTTTTTCGTAACGAGATGAAATTTCTTGTGAATCGTTAATATTCCACGTTCAAAGACACCAAGATCAAGGAAATCGGATCATCACAAGTAAAGTTATTAGGCATTAAAATCAGCCAATATAACCTCTAAACACGTGGTGTTTAGACGGAACGCACTTCAAAAGGCGTGACGTTATCGCCAACTCTACACGAGGGACTACGTCACGATACTTACTTCGGACATACCTGGCGCCTTCGAAGCCGTCTTTAGGACTTTGCCACTGAGAGCTCGGCCTGCATCACCAAAAACGTAACTTCTAGGGAAATCCTCACTCCCAAGTCTGGGAATACTCGTGTTTGGACTCGTCTGAACCGGGACACAAGGACCTTACCCCCTCCAGAACACCCCTCGTTTTTCCACAACCCTTATTTCCCCCCTCCACCCTTCTGTTCCCCGCCCCCTCACTACATACATAGGCCCCCAGGGTACTTTGAAGCCCTTGGACCTAGAGTACCCGTGATTGGGCTCTCCAGAACCAGGCAAGCAGGACCTTCTCCCCCCACCCTTCCAGACTTCTTACCCCCTCCACTAACTGCTTCAGTATAACCCTGGTATTTTCACACTCCATAGCCTTCCCACGAAACCTTCCCCCCCCACCCACCCCCCTCTCGGTTACTTCACCCCCCCGAAGTATATCTCTGGATCCAGCAAAGATACCACCATCGAGTTTGGACTCATTAGATTCGTTAGAGGAAAAGGAAGAATCTGGCCCCGGCAGAAAGTGAGGATAACGCACCCAGAGAGAAATATTGACCAGGAAGTCTCCTCGAGTCACCTTCAACGCTTCAACGCTGCATCGTAGCATAGAGAAACAGAGCGTACATCTGGCTCTGACGCGCACCGGCGTGTACTCCGGAGCACAACGCAGACGCAGTCCATCGAGCGTCGTTACATTCCATCACTCTTTTATTTTTGTGTGATATATATATACCTATTTAATTTCTTAATTTTTAAATATTTTCAACTTGTTTTAATTTGAATAGTATAACTAAGCTATTGTTAGACCTAAGTAAATACAAAAAAAAATAACTACAATGTCTACCAATTTTAATACCCGTAAGTCAGCTGCGGAGGTCGCACCTAGGACGGGCTCTTTGAGGACAAGGGTGCTCAAAAATGCCGCGAAATCAACCACATCTGAATGGCAACCACCAACCATCCTCACTGGGCCTACGGTGTCGAAAGCAGCCTCAGAATCTGGTGTTGGAGTTGGAACGGCGTCCACACAAAGGCTTACACCACCTGCGGAACCCCAGCAAGTGGCGTCTGAGGGCAAAACTCAGCGAGGACTTCATCAGTGCCCGACACGATGGAGGCAGCGGCTCAAGCGGCGGAGAAAATTATAGACTGGGCCCAGGTAGGTATCTCCCCCCCTCGTCAAATTATCTCGGACGAGGAAAGCTCTGTCGCCTCCTCTTCAGGACTGCCGGTCCGTGCAGTGCGCCCCAGCCTCCTCTACAGAACACCCAGGAGGGGCACTGGTGTCGAGATGGACTTGGCGACTCGCGAGGCCAATGAGCTCCTTCAAAAAGGTAAGGACGCGCTAGAGGAGTCCAAGAACACCAAAAGAGAGATCAAATCAACAGTCCATGAATGTCTCCAGGGACTTTACGAGATTGTTCTCTCTCTTGCCGACTCACGAGCGAGGCATAAATACAACCTGGAGAAAGAGCGTGTCCGAAACGCGCAGGAGCTCATCAACGTCGAGAGGTACCATAACCGGCAAATGGGCGAGCTCAAAAAGAGTTTGACGTCTGAGCTCCACCTCGCTCGTATCGACATAGCCGACACCCTTAAAGAGGCAAGGGACATTAGGAACTGGCTTGGTTACGAAACCGAGGAACCGTATCGGCACATAAAAGAGAGCCGGAGGGCGATTGAGTCTCTGGCAAACGCCATGCAAAACATACATGAGACGGTCGCAAAAGACAGCGCACCCGCGGTGGCTGAACAGAAGTGGGAAACGGTGAGAGAGGACCTCACCCGCTTAAACACAAACACCGCAGGCGTGTCCAACCAGCTTGACGTCCTCCGACAATCAGTCGAAAAGCTGAGAATGGACATGTCGGAGTCTCGATCGCCTTCTTTACCTCCGCCGCAAGCCCCGGGCGATTTTTCGAGTTCCTCGACCGAGAAGCTTGAAGATCTGCAGACGCAAGTCACTACACTTCAGGAAATGGTCACGCAGATCCTAGAAAGACCCATGATCTCCTCCCCTCCACCACCACAACCTTTGGACCTGACTCCTCATCTGAGGCCTCTGTCTGAAAGAATACAAATCGTGTCATCTGACCTCCGAGTGCTGCGAGACAAAGAACCACCTGCAGCCATACCATCGACGCCAAGTCTCAGCACGGAGCTCGTGGTCGCTGAGGTCAAGAAAACTTTGGCCACTATAGAGAAAGGGGTGTCTGAAATGAGTAGAGCGGACACTGTGGCCAACTGTCAGGGCATGACGACCTACGCCCAAGTGACACAGACTCCTAAGTGTCCCAACCACACCCTGATTATCTCGTCCACAGATCCCAAACACACAGGAGACAATATAATCGAGAGGGTCAGGACTTCATTGGACCTCAAGAAGACGGGGGCCAAAGTCAATAAGGTTCGGAAGGCGCGAAACCAAAAAATTGTGTTGAGCTGCGCCAGCAAAGAGGATCTTCACCTTATAAAGGATCAGGTCCAAAAGAACAAATTACTGAAAATCCACGAACCAAAACCGCAGAACCCGCTTGTCTGTATCAGAGGAGTCCTGTCCATGTACAGTGACGACGAGATGGTAGACCTGCTCAAAGCGCAGAACAGACATCTCCTCCAGAACGTCAAAATGGACGGACAGACCATCAAACTTAGATACAGGAAGCGGGCGAGGAACCCTCATGAGTGTCATCCAGTTCTGGAATTGTCTCCAGCTCTCTGGCAGAGCTTCACACAGGCTGGTAAGGTCCACCTGGGTATCCAGAGATGCCCAATAGAGGACCAATCACCGCTAGTGCAGTGCACTAAATGCCTCGGTTATGGCCACACACGAACACTCTGTAAGGAGAAAAAAGAAACCTGCAGTTACTGTAGTGGTCAGCACCACAAACGAGCATGCAGCTCCAAAACTGAGGCCAAGCCTCCGACATGCGCAAACTGCCAGAGAGCGAAAAATTCGATTCGAAAAATCCGATTCCAGGGCCCCGTGGTGGTCAGCTTCCCTAGAACAACTGAAACGGGAGGTTCTGACCAAAAAGAGGAGGATCCGGAATGCGGCCCCAAGTAGAAGGGATTTTGTAATCGGTGAGTACGTACAGGCCAAACTAAACTACAAGACCAAATCAATGGAGGCAGCAACAGAAAGCTGGAAGCAGTTCTGCTCAACACAGGACCGGGAGAGTATGTGGGACGGTATCTACAGAGTCTTACGGAAGACAGCCAGAAAACAGGAAGACACGCTCCTGAGGAACACCGCCGGCGATACTTTAAGCCCGGAACAATCGGCGGAACTTCTGGCAAAAACGTTCTATCCCGACGACTCTGTAGATGTAGAACAACAACACCACACGTCGGTCCGGAGACTTGCGGAGGAATTTAATAACACCGAAGTTTTGTTGGCCAACGACCCACCATTTACACCAGCAGAGCTGGAAATGGTCCTTCAGGCACAGAACCCAAAAAAAGCTCCAGGTCCTGATGGTCTGACGGCCGACATCTGCACTGCTGCGATCAACTGCAACAGGGAGGTGTTCCTAGCATTGGCAAACAAATGCCTCTGCCTATCACATTTCCCAAAACAGTGGAAAGTAGCACACGTGTGCATACTCCGCAAGCCGGGCAAGGATGATTACACCCATCCGAAATCATACAGACCAATAGGACTGCTCTCGGTCCTGGGCAAGATCGTCGAAAAACTCGTCGTTGGCAGACTGCAACACCATTTCCTCCCCACACTCAACACAAGCCAGTACGGGTTCATGCCGCAGCGTGGAACCGAGGACGCCCTCTATGATCTGATAGAGCACATTCGGGCCGAAGTCAAAGCCAAAAAGGTAGTGCTTTTAGTTTCACTGGACATAGAGGGGGCCTTCGACAACGCGTGGTGGCCTGCTCTCAAGGTACAGATGCAGCGCAAAAAATGCCCTAAAAATTTGTACGCTCTTGTAGCCTCATATCTAGAAGACCGGTGCGTCAGGGTCAACTACGCCAGAGCATCTAGCGAGAAGGGTACCACAAAGGGATGCGTCCAGGGCTCAAATAGCCGGTCCGACGTTTTGGAACCTCATCCTAGACTCACTTCTGGAGAAAATGTCAGCAATGGGGGTATATTGTCAAGCATTCGCAGATGATGTGGTCCTTGTTTTCAAGAAAATTATCTTAAAACCTTAAAACAAAAAACAAAAGAACTCAACTACGATGATAGCTACGACGTTGAATCACTATACAACAAAATAGAAAACATCATACTCTCTCAAAAATTCAAAACTAGAAAATCGAATGAAAAAAAAATGCCCTATTTCACCAACTACCACAGAGTTACTGAAAAAAAGAGCAGAACTCCAGCACAAGCCATCTCTTAATAACAATAATACCAAAAAAAATAAAAAATAATAATAATAAAAAAAAGAGAGTATATGTATGTAATGTATGTAAAAGTGTAATTAGTAGTATTAAAGTAATGTAATTAGTATTAAAATGGAGGTGACATTAGTATATATTGTTTATTATATCATGTATAGTATCGGGCTATTTGTTTGAAGCGACACTAGTCGTGACTGTGGGCTGTGCATGCATTCGGAATCAGAATAATCACTTTTCGGTGCATGTATGGGTCGGAGTCGCTCTGAGGTGTGGCTTCGAACGGATGGCTTACGAGAGATGGAAAATTTGTAACACAACAGGTGCTCTGGAGTGGCGCCACTTGTATGTGGAGTTGCCCAGAAGCAAACAATTGTAAACAGCTAAACAAGAGCACGGACGCCTTGTCTGTGGATATACTGTAAGGCAGGAGTGTGGTTTTAGTCAGTAAGAGTCTGACACTGACCAGACTGGCTCGTTTGTGAGGCAGCCGTCCATGAGGATTTCCCACTCCTGCCGAAAAAAAAAAAAAAAAAACCTAACCTAACCTAACCTAACCTAACCTTTTTTTTTTTTTTTTTTTGTTGCCGGGGTGGAAAATCCTCATGGATGTCCTTCGCCCGCGGCGGGCGAAGGGGTCTGTCAGACTCTTACTGACTAAAAACCACACCGGTGTTCCGTCCCGGCTAGTGCCGGCCCGCCTATGCGGGCCACCTCTGGCTCGCGGGGAGAGTGAGGTGTCCTTTCCCCGCGACGTCTAATAGGGGCGCGCGTGGAACACTACGCGCCGCCGCCTCGGGACCTGCTGGATAGGGGGCGGCGGACGACCCCGAGTCCGCCGGCCCTCTGGACCTATTTAGGAGGGCTGGAAGAGGGCGTTGTCCGCCCTCCGCCGACGCCCGGTACGTCTGCTGCGGATCGGGAGAGTGGCCACGGCCTCCCTTTCCCTTTCCGCAGCCTCCTTCTGCGAAATTACGAATTCACAGAAGGAGATCACCGCATCCCACGACTCGGCGCTCCCGACCATCGAACGTGCGACGGCCGGCAGCGACAGGTCGGGGCCCACTTCGGATACGAGGGCACGGCGCTGCTCCTCCCATGCGGCACACTCTGCCAGTGTGTGCTGCGCCGTGTCCTCCCGACAGTCGGTGCAGTGATGGCACCGAGCGTCCGGCTCCCTGTTTATGCGACACAGGTACTTCCCGAAGCAGCCATGCCCCGAGAGCACCTGCGTCGCCCGAAACGACAGGGAGCCGTGCTTCCTCCCGAGATATTCGTCGAGCACTGGTCGGATCGCGTCGACGGTAGCAAGGCCGGCGGTAGGGCGTGAAAGCCTATCCCGCCATTCTGCCATCATGACCTCGCGGAGCTGTGACCGACGCAACTCGATCTCGCGCTGCATCGGTTCACCGCCCCGCGTCCGCACCTCCTCGCGCCACCGGTACAGCGAGGCGTGGACTCTCGCCTCCAAGTCCCAGGGCGGAGATCCGGCCAGTGCACAACCCGCCTCGTAGGAGATCGTGCGATATCCCCTAATTGCCCTGACGGCCATCGCCCTCTGCGGTCTTCGCAATATCGCGATGCTGCCGGCCGTCAGGTCAGAAGCCCAAACCGGGGCCCCATACAAGGCCATGGATCGCACGATCCCCAAGTACAACCGCCTACAGGCGGTGCTCGGGCCCCCTAAATTAGGAAGCAGCGTTGCGAGCGCGCCCGCGGCGCCCATCAACTTGGGCGTCAACCGTCGAAAGTGGGGGCCAAAATCCCACCGGCTGTCGAGCACCAATCCTAAGTACTTCATGGTGGACTCGACAGCGATTTGGATTCCCCCGACCACGATGTGTGACCCCGGCGGCGGCGCCCGTCGGGGGCCGTGAAAAACCATGGCCTCCGACTTGTTGAGGGCCACCTCCAGCCCCAGGCGTCGTATGCGACCCACCACCTGTGAGACCGCAGCCGTCGCCAGCAACGCTGCCTCCCTATACGAGCTCCCCCGGGCCGTGACCAGCGTGTCGTCCGCGTAACACGTCAGGTCCACTCCCGTTTGGAGCTCGCCCCTCAGCACCCAGTCGTAACCGATGTTCCACAGGGGTGGGCCTAGGACCAAGCCCTGCGGAACACCGCACGACATATCGCGACGGCCCTCACCGTCGCGTCCCCTGTAGGTAACACACCTTTCCGCCAAATAAGCCCCAACGATGCGGCGGAGGTAGCGGGGCACCCTGTGGTACCTTAGTGCCTCCCGAATACAACTCCAGGGCAGGGTGTTGAAGGCGTTGGATATGTCCAAGGACACCGCCAGCATCACCCCGCCCCGGGAAACCGCTTCC
The DNA here is from genome assembly GCA_951329385.1 of Polia nebulosa. NCBI lineage: Eukaryota > Metazoa > Arthropoda > Insecta > Lepidoptera > Noctuidae > Polia > Polia nebulosa. The sequence continues at coordinate 4,098 of CATNWG010000017.1, read as the reverse complement.
TCCGCCAGGACTCTAACCCGCATTATGGCGTCGATTGTGGAGCGCCCATGCCGAAAACCGAACTGACTGTCGTCCAGATCCGGCCCCTCTCTGTACAAGTGGCTGTCAAGGCGGGCAGCAATTATCCGCTCAAAAAGCTTACCCACCTCGTCTAGCAGCACTATGGGCCGGTATGCGGACGGCGAGTCTGCTGGGCGCCCCGCTTTCTTGAGCAGGACCAGACGACCTGTCTTCCACTGAGCGGGGAAGCGGCCCTGCTCAAGGCAAGCTGAGTAGAGTCCTCTCAGCTGGGGCAACTCTGGTTGTGTCACCTTAGGGACGCTCTCCTCGTCCTCCGACTCCGTGGCTGTGGGCAAAGCCATTGGCGGCGGCACGTGCTCTTCTCTATCAGGGAAGAGAGCAGCGACCACTCCCTCCAGCAACTGAGGCTTGAGGCTCTCAGTGAGTGGGGGCGCCCATGCACGAAGTTTCCCTCGGACCACACGATAAGGACGCCCCCATGGATTTCCGTCTAGGGTCGCCAACATCTCTTCCCTGAATCGAGTCTTCGACTCGCCGATAGCCAACCACAGAGCCTTCTTCGCCGCGCGGTACACCTCATACCGCGCAGCTTCTTCTTCCGGAACCCGACGACGTCTCCTCCGGTATCGGGTGTACTGGCGCCTGACCTCCACGCAGGTCCTGCGCATCTGCGCGATTTCGGCGGTCCACCAGTACAACTGGCGCCTTGTGGGTTGAGTGCGGACGCGGGGCATGGACGCGTCGCAAATTTGCGTCATCGCCCCGCGGAACCACTGCGCCTCCTCTTCGACGTCGACGGGTTCGTTCGTCATTGACTCCCGGACCCAGGCCTGGATGATTGCGGCTTCCTCGAGAAGCTCCCTGTCGATCTGTTTAATCGACCAGCGAGGACCGTCCGTTTGCGGGGCCGATGGTCGGCCGCCAACCGCGGTCTGGGTAGAGACGTTGAATCGGATGTACCGATGATCTGACAACGTCTCCACCTCCACGGCGACTCGCCAGTCGCGGACACGGCCTGCAACAGCGGAGCTAGCGAATGAGACGTCCACTACAGACCCGCCCCGCTGCCGCACGCACGTGTACTCCGAGCCCCGATTCAAGACGGTCAGGCCGGTCGCAACCGCCCACTCCTCCAACACCTCGCCCCGATGATCGGTGATCGGGGATCCCCACGCCGCAGACTTGGCATTGAGATCCCCCAGCAACAGCACCGGGCGAGGGTGGAATCGGCCTACGACGGCACCCAGCTCGACAAGGAACCTCTCGAAGTCGGCGAGACTCTTGTTGGGCGAGAAATATACCCCAATGATGGTGATTCCCCCCACGAGAGCGGCCACCCAGCCGCGTCCTCGGGAGGGACTGCCAAGAGTCCCACCAATGATGGCCACCAAACCGTCCAGGTCCCCTACCCAGTTATCGCGGGGAGGGACAAAATACGGCTCAGCGACCACAGCCATGTTGATCGACCACTCCGCCATGCTCTGGAGCAATAGGTCCTGAGCTCTGGAAGAGTGGTTGATGTTCGCCTGGAGGAAATGGAATTGTGCCATTACTGGCATTCCATTTCTCCGGCATCTCCTCCATCCCTGGGTCGGGAATCAGCTGCTTGGCTGCCAGGCTGTGGGAGGGGCGCAGGTCCTACGACAACCCTATTTTTCGTGCTCTTTTTGGGGTCCTTGCAGGGTGATTATTACAGCCTCAGAGCGTGGGGATCTCGCCTTGGGTGGCCTTGGTCTTTTTTTAGACCGTGCCGGGCTGGCAGATGCCGCCGGGTCAGCAGGTGCTGGGCGCGCCACCCTCTTCTTTCGCTTCCTTTTTACCACCGTTGTCCAGGTCTCCTGGGTCGGGGGTGCAGTCGTCAGGAGCGCGGTTAGTTGAGGAGGGGGTGCGGGAGCACTCGCCGCGGGCTTCTTAAACCCTTCCGTGGACTTTTTGGCCCCCTCTGCAGGCTTTTTGCCCACCTGCGTGGACTTCGTCCTTGCGGACTCCTCCTTCCTCCGCCTATCTGCCGCAAGCGGTGGACGGAGGGTTTCGGCTGGGAGGAGTCTTGACTCCAGAGCCTCTAATCGGGCAGACACCATGCCACCGCACTGCATCATGCAGATGCGGGCCACCCTCTCGATGTCGAGATCCGACATCGCAAGTGCAGATGCAGGCGGCGAGGCAGGTTCAGGGGCCGACGAAGACGTAGCAGGAGGAGGAGGGGAGGCAGTAGCCGCGGGCGCTTCCTGCCGCTGCCTCTGAGCGGCAAACTCCCGCTTGAGATCATCCAGTTCGGATCGAAGACGGCTATTCTCCTCCCATAGCTTCGCCGTCTCCTCCGAGGTCGTGCGATTGAGAAGGATCTCCACAGCCTCCCTAATCCCATTTGCCGCCTCCTTAAGGGCACGGGTGAACGAGCCCTTGAGGTTGCCGGACTTGGTCGCAACCTTCAGGACCACGTCCACGCCGTCCAGCACCTGGCGGTTAAGGGCCTCTGCCGTAAGGCTCGAGCCTGCAGCCGCCTGAGCAGCCCGCCGCTCTCGAGCCTGACGGGCCATTTCGGCGACTTCGTCGGCCGCGACCGCTCTGCTCTGGGCACGCTTCGCGGTGTTGGCATCTGCTTTCGTGCCCACGAGAGAGACGGTGGCTTCTCCCGGCTCCTCGATTGAGACCCCGGATGAAACCCCGGGGTCACTCTCCCCGCTGATTCCCGGCGTATCGGGGCGCTTAAAGCGACCTCGAACGTCACGCCCGGGCATAGGAGCACAGACTCCGCCCACAACCGCGCGACCACGGCCTCTCCTTGCCGTGGCCACTTTTGCAGCCGGCAGGTTCTCCTCACTTGAGGAGAGACCTACCGACCCCACTCGGTCCGAAAAAACTTCGTGGTGCGGTCGCTTTCTCCAAAATTTGGAGCGACCACGCGAGTCCTGGTCGGACATAGTTGGATCCTCTATTGAGGATCGGGAGCCTCCTCGGCTCTTGTTGCCGTCGCCGGCAAGCGGTACCTCCTTATCACGTCCAGTTTTTGATGTTTTGTTGTTATTAAGTTCCATTTTTGTTCCCACGAGTATAATAGGAAATAAAAGTCCACCCACGCGCTAACGACTGGACTCCCTCCAGCCATTCATCCCCTCGCCACGCCTCGAAACTTAGGATTGGATGGTTTTTTATCTTAGAGGTGTCCTTCCTCTGGGCCAGGCGATTAAGCCAAGCCCCCGACAGCGGCATTAGACATGCCTCCGTTCGCTGTCCGGCTAACCCGACTCAGCGAACCCGTCGAAAGTTCTCTCCTAGAGGGAATTCCCTGTAAGAGAGAAACGCCTACCGCATTGGTGCGCCGGCACCGCTGCGGCGCAGTCGCATCCATGCCAATCGACAACCGTCGATCGATCAGGAGCGACCCCTCCTGGTGTCCCTCTTAGTCTGGTCTCTCACTTTGGGCCTTTCCGGCATGAGTAACTCTACCGGCAGAGCCCCAAAGATCATTGAGACACGCAAGCCCCACCACGACGACAACGTGGGGACACATTCGGGGGGAACCTAACCTTACCTCGAAACAGGTGAGACACGGCTACTCCGTGATTCAAGGCGTAGTCTATCAAGTACGGCGTCATCCAACATACGGTTACGCTGTATAACCCGCAATTGATCCGACAGTCCCTGGGCCGAAACGTTGACAGCTGGCTCAAGCACCTGAAACAGAGAGAGCATCCGACCACGGTACGCAGTCAGGTTAATTCCCCCCTCTGTAGCCCCAAAGTATGAGCGCATGACATTTTCGTTTATGGAATGCGTCCATCTCATGCGCTGCACACTTCCACCGGCAGCGGGGACCCTATCAGAGGCCGGAGGGCCTCGAGGTCATAAGCTGGCCGGAGGTCGGCCTCTTCCCCGTCAACGCGCAGGTGGTGGTGACGTCGGCGGCGAGAAATATTCGTTGCTCGAGCTCGACGCAACTGCAGCGGCCGGAATCACTCGACTCACGGCTGGTGCAGGTCCCGGCGGCTGCAAGGCGGAGCTGAGCGACGAACCCGAAGATGTTAGGTGTGTGGTCAGCAATTTGGCCCAGTTTCTAGTTAGCATTTTCACGTT